>JACEEZ010006189.1:37500-38886 GCA_016584305.1 Chionoecetes opilio | reverse complement strand
CCTAAAGCAAGAGATTCCCTTCAGGTCCCCAAAAGTTTCCCCACTGATGTTCTTCATATTTAACAGCAGATAACAAAGTCTTCATAGTTTCATAAGTTTCACTCATTTCATGGCCATGCGCAATTGGAACACTCGGAAGCTTATTTCCTTTATGCAGAAGAACGGCCTTTAGCGTGTTTTTTCCTGAATCTATGAACAGTCGCCACTCACTCTTATCATGTGTGAGACTCACAAAGTTGTTCCATGAGTGTGTCAACATCAAAGCAGTAACAGAGCTTGTGTTCCATCTTGAAGAAGCTTGAAAGTTCTTTATGTCTACGACGAAACGTGGTGATGAGAACTCCTTTTTGTAGCAAATTTCATTCCTTGAGACGAGATCCAAGGACTTCACTTTTCTCCTTGGGTAGATCTAGGTCCCTAGCAAGGTCATGTAGCATTTCCTGACTGATGAATTTGGGCTCTCTGTTGTCTGCCATTTCTTGAAAGTCTGTATCCATGGGATTATCCTCCTCGTTCGAATCTGATTCACTTATAGCACTTGCAATTGGAACATTTGGAACTGGGAGATCAGGACCATGTGGCACAGGCCTGATGGCAGAAGGTACGTCAGGATACCTGATTTTAGCTCGCGTTTTTACTGAATATCCTTTGATGTTAGTGAGGCAGAAGTAGCAGTCAGTACTGTGATCCTTTTGTTCACGCCAAACCATTGGGATGCCGAATGCCATGCCTGATGGCCGTTTGCCACGCATCCATTCATTCAAGTGGTTCACACAGGGGTTGCATGCTACGTGAGGGGCCCACTTCTTATCTTGATCACCTATACAGCACTTGAAGTAATGCAGATAAGCTGCTTTAACATTCTTTGTAAGAGGTTTCTTCAGACTGTCAGGGGTAAAAATTCCACATATGTAACAAAAACTGTCCGATGCATTCACACAATTACGGCGCTCCATCACAGCCCGGTACAAGGTACTATATACGGTAAACCAACTAAAATTAGGACTCCACTAAATCAAACGCATCATATCTGCAAAGAAAAATAAAATGTTTAAACATATGTCAATAGCTGTACGATCAGTAGGTAAAAATGTACTACACAGCCTGCTAACCCCTAGCCAATACGCAGCGCGCACACCCTCCCCTGCTCACTGCACAAACCACACTGACTCAAAAACACTGCACTGCCCTAAATAGGCTTGAGAAAAGAAGATTAAGTTTAAAATGAAAACATTGGTGAAACCTATTTCTGCTGATTTTACCCATATTTTTTCATGAATTGCATCTGGTTCTCAAAAACTGGACGTGATAAGAGTTAATTGAACATCAGATTCGAGTTCAGCAGGGTCGATTTACCTATAATCAGCTTCATTTAGTCCAGAACCA
>JACEEZ010006189.1:0-32500 GCA_016584305.1 Chionoecetes opilio | reverse complement strand
ATTTTCGCCACCTTAGCGTGCGGCGTCTACATATATACACATTAACCCGGGCAGAAACAGTGCAACATTACTTAGTCCCTTTTCCTGCTCCTCCTGAATCTGTGTAAGCAGGTTCTTATTTCTTCTACTTTGCCAGAGAGTTGCTGCTGCAGTTTGGAGTTCTTCACTTCACTGGCCTTGAAGGAGCTTCTCACAGACATCAACTCTTTCTTCATGTCTTTCATATTTTTTTCCAACTTTTCCTTTTCCTGAAATAGAACATAAGAAAATAAGGAAGCTACAAGAGGCCGTGAGACCTACACGGCCTACTTAACACTACCTACATCCACCTTTCATCCCCATCCATGAATTTATCTAGCCTCCCTTTAAGGCTCTCTAATGACTCCGCACTAACTACCTGTCTACTGAGTCCATGCCAATCATTTACCACCCTATTTGTGAACCAGTTTTTCCCTATTTCTTTTTTAAATCTACGCTTTTCCAGCTTGAATCCGTTACTTCTTGTTCTACCCTGGTTAATAGCCGTAAGAACTTTTCCTACATTGCTTTATAGTTCATGTTACTATCAAATAGTAACGTATGAACATCAAGTACAAAATCAATGTGTAATACGGTTCTTCTTAATTTCAACTGTATTTCATCATAGTTAACCCATTATCAGGTAAACAGAGGCAAAACTTTAAGCATGAGACCTTATGATAGAATGGAATTTTCGCCTCGGTAAAAAAAAAAGAACATAATTTGGCATAAATCTAACACCAATCACAAGTCTTGCTAGAAATCATATATCATGCTATTTTACACAAGCAGACATAATGGCTAGTAATCACAAGAAACTACAGATATATAATGAAAGAACGGTATTATTCCAGATGAACACCGAATTCACTATGGTGGACGAAACTTCTTTTTTTCTGGCGAGTTTTGATGCTTTTTTGAAGAAAATCTGCTAACCGTTTCTGTCGTAAATCTTTTTCTTTTTTTTTAGTTATATAAAGGTTAGGTTTTTTTTTTTGTCTTTAGTTAGGTAAAGGTTAGGTTAGGTTAGGTAGTAAAGGTTAGGTATTAGTTCGGTTAGGTTCAACTTGTTTATATTTTTTTGGTCATTTATGCAAGAAAAAAAAAAAAAGAAAAAAAAAAAAAAAAAAAAAAAAAAAATTTAAAGTGATTTGCGACAGAAACGGTTAGCAGATTAATTCAAAACACATCAAAACTCACCAGAAAAAAATAGTTTCGTCCACCAAAGGAGGTTCGGTTTTCATCTGGAAATTTACCGAAAGCACTTACATTGATGAAGTTATCCTTGAACAGTCTTGATGATTCCTCCATCTCCTTCACAACAGTCTGCAGTTCAGATTTTTCACCCTGGACATTTTGGATGCGAGATTCCCATTTTGCTAGAAGGTTCCTCAGATGGTCATTCTGTCAACATATTACATATAGGTTAACCCCTTCATGCCCAGATCTTTCCTTGGCTATAAAAAATGTCTATTGTTAGCCATAAAATTACAAAAAGTAACTAAATATTCCAAATTAACTAGTCGACAAAGATACGAAACAGGTCATATCTATAAAATATTGCTTATAGTCACTAAAAATCGTCTAATGGTACCCAAATTACAATGGAAATTACGCTCTGAGCTTCAAGGGGTTAATGTTTAATTTCCCCTCAAAGCTGTAACCTCTTAACATATACTGAATCTACATTTTTTTGTGTATCGCCTCCGTGGTGCAGTGGCTAGCGTGCCTGGCTACCAATCTGCAGACCCTGGTTCGAATCCGGGCCAGGGCAAGTCGGTGACCAGCCTACCCAGCTGTTCTTCCTTCCTTTCGGGGTTGATAAATGGGTACCTGGGGAAGGTAACTGTGGTAACCCGGGTGTCACACTACCCCTGTGTCCGGGGGTAGTGCGGGGACCCCTGGGTCCTCACCCACCACAGGCTCTAATGGCTAATGCCACGGAGATGAGCACCGAAGGCCACGCGCAGCATTGCATATGCTCCCATCTTTACCTTTTTATAGGTACAGGATGTAAAGGCGAGGAGTTGTGACCCAAAAATCCTGACAGGACCCGAGGCGGAAAATCCTTCCCTCCTGTGTGTGTATTTACCTAGTTGTATTTACCTAGTTGTTGGACATACCTAGTTGTAACATACAGGAAAAGAGCTATGCTCGTACTGTCCCGTCTCCAAATCTACTATTATCCAGTTTGCCTTTGAAGTCCTGAATACTTCTTGCATTAATCACTTTTGCATCAAGGTTGTTCCAGGCTTCTTCTATGCTTCTATACGGGAAGCTGTATTTTTTTATATCCCTCTTGCATGTTGTCCTTTTCAATTTCTTCTCATGACCTCTTGTACTTCTGTCATCCCACACAAACAGATCATTTCTATCAATTTTTTCCAGACCCATTGATGCTCTATACACTGCTATAAAATCTCCCCTTTCTCTTCTTTTCTCAAGTGTTGGGAGTTTTAGTCTTGAGTCTTTTTTCATATGTTAAATCTCTCAGGCTTGGAGCCATTTTTGTGGCTGCTCTTTGTATTCTCTCAATCTTCCTTATATCCTTCTTTTTATGTGGTGACCAAATCACTGCCGCATATTCCAACCTTGGTCGAATCAGAGATGTTATCAATTTCTTGATCATCTCTTCATCCAGATATTTGAATGCCATTCTTATATTCCTCAGCAACTGGTATGTATCTCCTGTGATCTTGTTTATATGCTTCTCTGGTGACAAATTGTCCTTAATCCATATTCCCAGATCTTTTTCGACCTTTGTTTTGATTATCCATTCGTTTCCCATCGAATACTTTCCTCTCTGTCTCTTTTTGCTACTGCCCATTTCCATCACTTTACACTTTTTGGCATTAAACTCCATTTCCCATATTTGACTCCATCTGAAAATCTTATCTAGATCCTTTTGTAAAACCTCACAGTCCTCTTTACTTTCTACTTTTCTTAGTAATTTAGCATCATCAGCGAATAAACTCATATAACTGTTCACTCCCTCTGTCATATCATTTACATAGACCAAGAACATCACTGGGGCCAATACTGACCCTTTGAGGAACTCCACTTATCACACTGCACCATTCTGACTTCTGATCTTTTATTACTGTTCTCATCTCTCTGTTGCTCAAAAAGTCTTCCATCCACTTCAGCAAACCACCCTTCAATCCTCCTACATGTTCTAGCTTCCAGAGCAGTCTCTTATGAGGTACCATGTCAAATGCCTTCTTTAGGTCCAAGTATATGCAATCGACCCACCCTTCTCTTTCCTGTGTCACATCGATCACTCGAGTAAAAGCTCAATAGATTTGTTGTACATGACATTCCTCCTCTAAATCCAAACTGGCCACCTGCAAGTGTGTTTGTCTCTTCCAAATATTTCAACCATCTGTCCTTCACAATTTTTTCACACATTTTTGCCACTACACTTGTTAATGATACTGGACTGTAATTTAGTGGTTCTTCTTTGTCACCTCCTTTGTGAATTGGCACAATATTTGCTCTTTTCCAATCAAACGGGACTCTGCTCTCCTTGAGTGAACTCTCAATTACACTATGTAATTTTCCTGCTAGTTAGTTACTGCACTCTTTCATTATCCAGTTCGACACTCCATCTGGACCCGGGGCTTTTCTCACATCTTGACTTTCCATTAGCCTTTTTACTTCTACTTTTATGTCTTCCATTATATTTTTCGTTTTAAATTCACTTTCTCTTGTAAATACAGTCTGTAAGCACTTGTTCATCACCTCGGCCTGTTGTAATGCATCTTCATACACTATGCCTTCTACCTTCAGCTTATCTATTCCTTCCTTGTTTTTCATTTTTCCATTAATATATCTATAGAAAAGTTTCGGTTCATTCTTACATTTTTCTATTATATTCTCTCATAGTTACTTTTTCTTCTCTTCGGATTCTAAATATTCATTTCTAGTTGTTTTGTACTTCTCCCAAAGGTTGATACCTCCTTTTTTCCTCCAGCTATTCCATGTTTTTTCTCTTTCTAGTCTTGCTAATTCACATTTTCTGTTAAACCATTAATTTTTTTTCTTTTCTCTGATAACTATCCTTGGAACATAACTATTTATTCCTTCGGTGTAAATTCGGATGAACTCATCCCATTTTTTCTGGGTACTCGTTGCTGCATGGAAATTACTCCAGTCTGTCTCTCCGAAGAATGTTCTTAATCCGTCAAAGTCTGCTTTTCCATAATTGTATCTTCCTATCTTGTGTTCTTCTTTTCTCCCCTATTTTTTGCTATCATTTATTTCAAATTCAATAAGTACATGGTCGCTCTTTCCAAGTGGGCACTGATAAATCACTTTACTAATTACTTTTAGTTCTTTCGTCAATAGTTGATCTAGTCTTGATGGTTCTTCGCTACCTCTGAATCTTGTGTTCTCTTTAATCCACCGAGTCATGATGTTATTCATTACCAAATCCAACAATATACCACCCCATGAGTCTTCTCCTCCTTCAGTATACCATTCTTCCCAGCAAACTTCTTTGCAGTTAAAATCTCCCATCAAAATTATGTTCTCACTATTTTCCATCGTATTCTTTAAACATTTGCTTGTGTCTCTTATCATGTCTCCATACTCTTCTCTCCCCCAGGAATTTGTCTTAGCTCATATACATGCACGTATATGATTACTAAGTCTCTTATTCTTCCTTTTTTCATCACCAACTCTACCTTCAACACCTCGGCCATTCCTTCTCCTTTCTCCACATTTCCTACTACAGGAAAACCTCGTTTATCCGGCACCCTCGGGGGGGAGCGCATGCCGGATAACTCATTTTGCCGTTGTTTTGAGAGTTACTCTTACGGAATCGCCCAAAAGCCCACAATTATTATTATTATTATTATTTTTTTTTTTTTATTTTTTTTTTTTTATAAACATCACAAGGAACCGGCCAAGGGTACAACAAAAATGGGTAACACAAAGCCCGCTTAGTTGCCAGTCCCTATAAAGAAGGGCAGTAAGAGAATAAAATAAAAAAGGGGTGAGCCAATTTAGTTCGGGAGGTGTTCTTGTTACTCTTCTTTTGAAAAGATTGAAGTCATAGGAAAGTGGAAAACTAGAACAGGAAGAGAGTTCCAGAGTTACCAGTGAAAGGGATGAAAGAGTTGCCAACCCTGCGTACCCGCCAAATTGAACTAAATTTCTGCCGATTTCTCAGTTTTTGAAATAATTATACCTAATTAATGCCTGGGTTATCCTGCTGAGTGCCCCTTTCTACCCCGCACTCCTAGTCAGGATGGACAAGCTAGTCCTCGTGTCGCACGCCAGCAGCACGAACAATTTTCTCTCTTTTTCACAGGATATCTCTGATGGGCTCAAGCTAGCCCGTGGTCCTCCCTGCTGGAAGCCGGAATAAAAAAAAAAAAAAAAAAAAAAAAAAAAAAAAAAAAGCCTGGGTTTGATTAGTGCCATTTTTTTGAGGCTGCCGTTGTTTTAAATGCCGGTTAAATGAGGTTCTCCTGTTTCCACATCCTTCCTTGTAACACCATACACCACCTCCTTTTTTGGTTTCTGTTTCTCCATAATTATATTGACCTCCCAAATGGCACATCCTCAGAATCACTTGCTTCATTTCTACTAGACCTAATAGTCTGTTTCTTGGCTCTCAGGTAATTTTTACTTCTGTTAATGTTGACACTAGCCATTTATATTGTATACGATACCTGCCATCTATTTAATTTCCCTTTGACTGTCTTCTCTTATTCTTTCTTTTTAGATACATTCTTCAGTTTTTGGTCCGAAACTCCAATAGAATTTCTATTTTTCCTCTCCGTTCTCAGTTCGTTTTTTTGCTTTGGCTTCTTTAAACAGTACATTCAGACTGGCTCTTTCTTCCTCAGTCATATCTTTTCTATCCAATTTCTTGTATTTTCTGTCTTGCCAGTTTCAGCCTTAGACATACATCTAGGCTGTATTTGTGATCTAAACTTAACTTTCAAGGGGCGGGCCCTCCTTTCATTTTCTAACGTGTATTCTTTATTTCTTTACCTCTGTATTTTCTTACTACTTTAAATATCTTGCACTTTCTTTTCTTCCTCTTCTCTCAAGTTTTCTGGGAGCACTTTCTCCTTCAAACCAAAAATGATGACACATTTTTTTTCACCGTATCTCTACTCAATTCTCCTTTTGTTTGATTACTTTGATACATTTTTGTCACATTTTTTTTCATTTTCTGATTCTATTATCGTCGTAAGTTGTCTGTTCTTTTCCTGTTCACTTTCATGTTTTTCTTTCATCTTTATTTCTCTGTGTTATTTTCCATTTCTTGTGGACAGAGCACCTTCCAGCATGCATTTGCTCAACCTTTTCATCGTCCTGCTTTCGTCCACTCTATTTTTCAAAATAGAATTGTCTTTTTCCAATACGTACACTTTCTTTTCCATCTTCTCAAGTTTATCCATTAATTCATGTACAATATTTTCCAACATTACAACTCTTCTCTGGTTCGCTTTCAGTCCCAATATGTCCTTTTCATTGCTGTTGAAGCCGTGGATGGGGTCCCCGCTGGCCCCAGCGGATCCGCCATTTTGTTTATCTTGTTTAAGTTTTATTTCACTTCCACTACTTATCACTTTTTTAGGTAAATCGTTTGGAGACGGGACATTTAAACTGCACAGCCCTAACCTATAGGTACTTAAGGTCTTTCAGCTTTCTCTGCGGGGTTGGTGGTCCCTGCATTCACCCAGCACGTCTAATTGTTTGGGAGCCTTTCTCCTCCGGCCGCTTCTGTGTACACTCCAGCTGTGTGTGTGTGTGTGTGTGTGTGGTGTGTGTGGGTGGTGATTGTGTTGTGTGTGGTGTGTGTGTGGTGTGTGTGTGTGTGTGTGTGTGTGTATTCATCTAGTTGTATTTTACAGGGCCAGAGCAACGCTCGTATGGCCCCGTCTCCATATCAACATTTATTTTATCATTCATCCTTAGTGCTTAGTGTTGGCCGAAGCCATCACCCCAAGAGGCGGGTTACAAACCCCCGGCTAACACCCGGTACCCATTCACTGCTGGGTGGACAGGGGCTCGGGTTTTAAGAAGACCGCCCGTCTGTCTTCGCTCCGCCCGGGGATCGAACCCGGGACTTCTCGGTTGTGAGCCGAGCGTGCTATCCCTTACACTACGGAGTCCCCCTCTGTGTGTGTGTGTGTGTGTGTGTGTGTGTGTGTGTGTGTGTGTGTGTGTGTGTGTGTGTGTGTTTGTGTTTGTGTGTATTAGTGGTGACATTAACAATCCACAACTCTTGTAAACATTCTTGTGTGTGTATTTGCCTGATTATATTCACTTAGTTGCAGCATACAGGGGTTGACTAGGTATGTATTGACCTAATTATATAAGAAACATAAGAAAATAAGGAAGCTACAAGAGGCCGTGAGACCTACACGAGGTAGTTCCTGTTACTTAACTCTACCTATTTGTTTATATAGAGGAAGCTGTTCTTAGGTGTTCTTAGTGTCTTTAATAACCTCAAAGAAACGACAAAAACTTTAATTCCGGCTTCTGACCAATAGTCCGTGCCAAAAGTTTGTGACTAAATTGCCGGCAGAAAATAGAAATGTTATATTGCTTTTCCTTAAAGTAGTCGTCCAGGCCCATTTTTTTTTTGCCTAATTATGTTGAATGTACATTCAAAACACCTAGCCCACCAAAAATAATTGATTTCCAGGCCTTATTTCCGTAAAAACACGACTTTTGTAAAAAGCGCGCGAAAAAAAAATCTTCTCGCCAACAGGGCTACGACTGTTATTGATGACGTCAGAGGAGGAACGCTCCAATGTAAACATCTGTCTGACACCTGTCGGCAAATGTTATGATGAGCGATTGTACTTCGGTGTCAGAGTGAATCTGTCGCTGTGACAGATCTAGAGTATGATGCTCAATCTGAGACCGAAATAAATGACGCTGCTCGCATATACTATGAGGAAAACGAACATCAGTGTGATGGTAGCCCAACCCTATATGTTTGAACCAGAATACGCGGCGGACGAACAGATGTTAGCGGCAACAACCCCTTACACACAACAACCCCTTACACACAACAACCCCTTACACACAACAACCCCCTTACACACAACAACCCCTTACACACAACAACCCCCTTACACACAACAACCCCCTTACACACAACAACCCCCTTACACACAACAACCCCCTTACACACAACAACCCCTTACACACAACAACCCCGTACACACAACAACCCCCTTACACACAACAAACCCCCTTACACACAACAACCCCCTTACACACAACAACCCCCTTACACACAACAACCCCTTCACACACAACAACCCCCTTACACACAACAACCCCCTTACACACAACAATTGGTGATGGTGGTGACACACAGCAACACAACAGCATCCGGTGAGTGTGTGTGTGAGTGTGTGGTGTGTGTCTGTGTGTGTGTGTGTGTGTTGAGTGTATCACTACAAATCCTTGCAAATTTCAACTTCCCGTTCCAATCTGCCCCAGTCCGCCGCACTAATCTTTTCAACACATTTAACATTGTCGTATCAGTCGGAAACAAGTGCAAACTTTTCTCGAAAGGCACAGCTGTCTTGCTGGACCCATAAAGGATGCATGCATGTGGCATATTGCAAAAAAAATATATCAGAAACACCCAAAAATCTTCAAGTACTATATTTATCTCTTGTGTTTACGTGCTTCTGATCAGCGTGGGGAGAGGAGCCTTCCTCCTGTTACGTCACCGAGCCGTGGCGCATCGTCTGCCAGTTGCCAGCAGCGTTTTCGAAGCTCGGGGAATTTACAGATTTTGATTGCGGATTATTAAAAAACGGCTGACTGGATGCAAAAAGTGACAACATATTGTTGATACACTCGATAATGGCTATACTCTAACTACATCAAATCAGGAATGATGAAATGGTCTGGACGATTACTTTAAGAAATAATTACTGATCAACAGTCTTGCCTCTTCGTTAAACAGAAAGAAAAAGAAGTAGTACCTGGATTAGTGTTGGATCGAATAACCGCAACCGCACTACAACCGCATTTCTAGAAGACTTCACAACCGCAACCGCCGTTCCATAAGGGCGGTTGCGGTTGTGAAAGCTTAGTATAGTATAGTATATAGTATAGTGTACAGTATAGTAAGCCGTCGAGTGGCCCAAGAACACCCACATGCCCTGCCCATTAACTCTACCTTCGATTACGAGTGCATCGGAGGACACAGGGGGGCGGCATGAGCCTCTAATCACAGGCGTCACTATAAAAATCCTGCCTGCGCCACCACGGGCGAGGAAAAAAAAAAAAAAAAAAAAAAAAGTATAGATAGTATGCACGTGACGTCACGATCAAGTGATAAACAATAACAAAGCGACTCTGGCCGTGAGGCTGGCCGAGGAACCCGGGGAAAAAGTTTACTTCCATAGTAATTTATCCCCTACCAAATACATTTATGGTAACACACTTTGTGCATAAGTTTTAATTAATTTGACCTATTCTTTCACAATAGCTATATGAATTTAGAATATTCTTCATTATTGACAGATTATACTACATATAATTTACCACTATTTGAGGGTTGCAAAACTTGTGTTCAACATAAGGTATTTAGTATACTATGTACCAAGAGTGGCTAAATCAAACTATAACGTAATATTCCAATTAATAATTACACATTTTTCCTAGTATATGATAACCGCAAACACAACCGCAACTGCGGTTGTCATAAGTCTGATAACCGCAACCGCAACCGTGGTTGTAGAAAATTCGACAAACGCAAACACAACCGCAACAGAGGTTGTGAAAAACCGACCCCTCGCTCCATCACTAACCTGGATGTTGGTTTGGAGGTGTAGAAGGCAAGTCTCTCTGTTTTGAATGTCGGCCTTCTTGAGAGCCTTCTGAAGGGACTGTTCAGAGTGCGCCATGGAGGCCAGCTTGTACTCGTACATGTCAATGACATCGGTCAGGGCACAATCCTTGAGCTGAAACAGAGACAGAGAGAAATAAAGGGAGAACAAAGGTTGGATAAAATAAGCTTGCCTAGAAATCTTCCAAAAAATTTATGCTAAGTAACAAAAGTATGAACGTCTCACCTCCTTCTTCCTGACTACACCCCCGAGACGGGCAATCATGGTATCCACTTTCTCCTCAAAGTCTGGCGGTAAGGTTGCCGTGTGGCGCTGTGAGCTGCTGTACATCTTTGTGCGTGACTCCTGCACACTGCCTGCCCGGGAACACCTTTCCTCTGCAGCAGCAACAAGGGCATCCAGGCTGACAGGGGAATTACTTCATTAAAATGACATGCAATGACCAACTACAGTAAGCTCTCAGGTTATCAAATAGATAAAATTATTAGAGAGAATTTCTACATAGATAGATAGATAGATGGTTTATTGACCACAGCTTCAATTACAACCAGTATATCTGACGTTAAAATATGCACAAAGAAACTTGACAAAAAAAAAAAAAAAAAAAAAAACCCAGCCATAGTCCACATAATCAAACAACAACCAAAAGGTTAAATAATTTTCATGCAGTACAATTTGAAGCTCTTTCGCCGTTGTTCTACAAATGTTTACGCTTAACGTGTATAACGCGAGCGGTGTGCGTGGCACGCCGTCATCGCTGTACAGGGTGCAATAATCTTACCATTCTTTGGACAGGCTTCCGTCCGAGACGATGGCCCAGACCCTGGCTATGTACTCCCTCACGCCCGACTGCCCGCCCCATACCAGGTGGCTCATCACTGCCGCTATTCCCATCATCTACAAGAGAAAAAAAGCTATTCAAACTATATTGTATAGAATTAGCGGACATGGTGATTTTTTTGCCTTCAAATCCCATATAGAGGCATATTATACACAATTTTAAGGACAAATGCATCATGCGTTTATCATGCTAGATGTGATCAGAAACACTTGTGTATTTTTTCAAATGTCAGGCATAATTACTCTGCCTGAAAGGAAGTAGATATATAAAATAGGTGATATTTTCCTTTCCAATCTGTAGCATTATGAGAATACAAATGAACACCCTATGTATCTTATGTAAATGAATGATGTGCAAACTATTATTGGTATTTTGTTTGGTTGTTGATTCGAGTCACCAACACTGCTTCATGTACGGAGCAGGAGCTGAGGTGGGCGGGGCGAAGGAGAGGCGAGGCAGTTTACCCCGAGCACGCCAGCCAGCAGTCCTGTCCTCCTGTTCACCTGTGTTCTGCTTTAGAAATAAACCATTGAAATTGTCCAGATCTTTTACTTCATCTACACCCTACCTTTCTGTACTCCGCCAGGTGCTCCGACTTGACGGCGCCGAGCCCCTTGGCCACCACCAGCACCAGGATCACGGCCCTGGACAGGTCCTCTCTCAGGCCCAAATTGAGGTCCTGTCTGGAGGCGGCCGTCCTTTCGGCCTCCTTGTACGATGCCGTTCCCTGCCTACTGCTGATGAAGATTGTTTATTTGTAAGCATAAATATTATCAAGCACATACTAATGAGTTATAAGTAATAAAGATTGTTTTTTGTAAACATAAACATTATTAACCCCTTGAGACCCAGAATTTATAACAGTTATAAGAAAGAGTATACACAGTTATAAGATAGGGTATACACAGTTATAAGATAGGGTATACACAGTTATAAGATAGGGTATACACAGTTATAAGATAGGGTATACACAGTTATAAGATAGGGTATACACAGTTATAAGATAGGAGTATACAGTTATAAGATAAGAGTATACACAGTTATAAGATAGGGTATACACAGTTATAAGATAGGGTATACACAGTTATAAGATAGGGTATACACAGTTATAAGATAGGGTATACACAGTTATAAGATAGGGTATACAGTTATAAGATAGGGTATACACAGTTATAAGATAGGGTATACACAGTTATAAGAAAGAGAATACACAGTTATAAGATAAGAGTATACACAGTTATAAGAAAGAGACTACACAGTTATAAGATAAGAGTATACACAGTTATAAGATAGGGTATACACAGTTATAAGATAGGGTATACACAGTTATAAGATAAGAGTATACACAGTTATAAGATAGGGTATACACAGTTATAAGATAGGGTATACACAGTTATAAGATAGGGTATACACAGTTATAAGATAGGGTATACACAGTTATAAGATAGGGTATACACAGTTATAAGATAGGGTATACACAGTTATAAGATAGGGTATACACAGTTATAAGATAGGGTATACACAGTTATAAGATAGGGTATACACAGTTATAAGATAGGGTATACTGTACAGAGCTGGACACTAAATACATTGAATGTATTTAAATACTAAATACATGGGAGAAATGTATTTAAATGCCAAGTACTAAATACATTTTACGAATGTATTTAAATACTAAATACTAAATACATCAATTGTATTTAAATACATTTGTAAATACATTTTAAATACACACAAATCTGGATTTCCTTAGATTTTACGTTTCCTTAGAAATTTCCTTCTCAGGCCAAAATTTTCTTAAGATAAGGAAATTTCCTTGAAAGTGGAAACACTGGTTCACATCAGGGTTGCCAGATAGTTGGGCGGGTTTATGGCCAAATTAGCTGATAAAAAAGTATTTAAATTTTTATATTATGAGTATTTAAATACTCATTAAAGTATTTAAATACTGTATTTGAATACATGAAAACCAATGTATTTAAATACTGCCCAGCTCTGAGTATACACAGTTATAAGACACTGTACACACAGTTATAAGACACTGTACACACAGTTATAAGACACTGTACACACAGTTATAAGACACTGTATAACAGCATGACGAGAAAGACTCACCTGCCACTTAAGGACTCATAGCCTGAAGTTGAAGTCGAGTCTGTTGACTCTCGCCATTCATCAAATTATCTTGACAACCCACCTGTATCTAGAATCAAGGGTTAGTGCATTCTTCAGTAAATTAGAAAATAGCTTGGTTCGAGTTCCAGGCAAACTTGAGCTGCATTGGTTCATGGAGGAGGAGATGTGATCCACCAAGGCGAGGATGACAGTGATGTGCTGCAGCTCTGTCTCTGTCACTTCAGCTTCCTCCCCACATGTTAGGCACTTCTGTAAACATAAGAGCATAAGAATATAAGCAAATAAGGAAGCTACAAGAGCCCATGAGACCTACACGTGGTAGTTCCTGTTACTTAATACTACCTACATCCACTTTTCATCCCCATCCATGAAATATACTAGCCTCCACTTAACCCCTCTGTGTATTCTTCCTGACTGGCTAGGACCACAGGAAACACTTTAGTGTGGCAACGTCTTTACTTGTGAAGGCAGATACAGACAGCATGCCAGCCGGACTAACTCTGTCCGGGTGGGCTCCGAACCTAGGAGGTGAGCTGGTCTGAAGCTATGCTCGAAACAGTCGAGCCTAACATTTCAACTGCTAATTAACAATACAACACCCTTGAGACCTAGAACGTCATTTTCATTGTAATTGGGGTATCATTAGACAATTTTTAATTAATATAAGCAATATTTCATAGATATGACCCGTTTAGTATTTTTTCCCACTAACTAATTTGGTATATTGTCACTTTTCGTAATTTTATGGCTCGACAAGACAATTTTATATAACAAAGGAAAGATCTGGGCGTGAAGGGTTAAGGCTTCCTATGTATGGGAGTCATCATAGAGGAAGACGTACCTTAATGGTCTCTACAAAGGTGTCCATGGTGGCTGAGGTGAGGGTATTGGCTCCCGTGGTCGCCATCAACTCCCTCACCACCCGCACGCCAGTCTGCCCGCAGGTCGGGGAGGGAAGCCATTCCGTCACTCTGGAAATCACAGAATCACATATTAACCCCTTGAGGCCCATAACGTAATTTCCATTGTAATTTGGGTACCATTAGACTATTTTAACCCCTTCACGCCCAGATCTTTCCTTTGCTATACATAATCGTCTGTTGTAAGCCATAAAATTACGAAAAACTAACTTAATATACCAAATCAGCTAGTGGACAAGGATACTAAACAGGTTGTATCTATAAAATATTGCTTATATTCATTAAAATCGTTTAATGGTACCCAAATTACAATGGAAATTACGTTCTGGGCCTCCAGGGGTTAATGAATATAAGCAATATTCTATAGATATGACCTGCTTTGTATCCTTGTCCACTAGCTAATTTGGTATATTAAGTTATTTTTCATAATTTTATGGCTAACAAGTCAATTTTATATAGCAAAGGAATGATCTGGGCATGAAGGGGTTAAAAGCAAAATAATGTATCACATCCAGTCTGTTCGGTGCATTGTGGTTCGTCTCCATGAATGACTTAACCTTTCACACCCAGATCTTTCCTTTGCTATATAAAATTGTATGTTAGCTATAAAATAACGAAAAGTAACTGAATATACCAAATTATTTAGTTGAAAGGATACTAAACAGGTCATATCTCTAAAATATACTTATATTAACTAAAAATCATCTAAGGTACCCAAATTACAATGGAAATTACGCTCTGGGTTTCAAGGGGTTAAATCCTGCAGAGTTTGACATTTGGTGAATGACTGAAAATGCACAGCAGTCATCAGTACAAAATTGGTTGAGGAAATGACTAGAGTAAGATCATTAATTAATTATTAATGATGAGATATTGGGTGTGGGAAGGAGGTTTGATGAAGGATGCATCATGAATTGTGCTAATGGTATATTGCACTGATGGAGGACTGATACCCTCTATATTATTACCATCTTACTTTAGGGTGTAGTTTTCTTACATAAACTAAACCTTAATGTCATTCCCTAATGTATATATATTATGCTGTTGTTGTTTTTTCCTGCATGCCTTCGGGTGAGAATAAAGTTATTATTATTATACTACAAGTCAAACATTTTTCCCTATGTATACTTACTTAGAAAATATGGCTTCATGCAGTGCCCTGATGTCTGGATGGCCGAACTGACGAGGCGGAACACAAAGTCGAGGAGTGCCTCGGTGAGGGGGTGGGGGCTGCCGGGTGTGATGCGCCCCCAGAAGCAGCTGCAGGTGGGTGCCGTAGCTCCTGTACCTGAGAAATTGGCCTAGCATTACATAGGGTATATGCAACATAAAGATTGGAGAACAAATAGCGGGGGAGGCGTGGCAGAGTGGTTAGCGTTACCGTGTGGCGTTCTCGAAGACCGAGTTCGATCCCGAGTGAGACCCATAAATCCACTTTAAAAACTTTCTGCACCGTCGAGTGGCCTAAGAACACCCACATGCCCTGCCCATTAACTCCTTCGATTGCGAGTGCATCGGAGGAACACAGGGGGGCGGCATGAGCCTCTAATCAAGGCGTCACTATGAAAATCCTGCCTGCGCCACCACGAGCGAGGGCCGACCATCACAGCCGTCAAGGGAACCTCCAGGGCCTACCATCTGAGCCCTGGAGGTCACTGCCTACAGGCGCTATAGGCATAGATGTAAGGAAAAAAACAAAAAACATTCATAACCAAAATCAGACCATAAATATTTGACATAATGCAGAAAAATGTCCAAAATTCAGAATTAATATAATATTGCTTATGGTACTAAAGGGAGTTTTACTTACTCTCGGAAAGCCGGTTCTAAAGATGGCATGAGTGCCAACTCTTCAAAGACGTCAGCAGCAAGCTGGAGCCACGCCATTCTGTCTTCTTCATAACCTTCGATGGCGACAGTGAAGATCGGTCCAGTTACTTCATCCTGCAGAGATTGAACCAGTGCATTTTTTAACATGGTGACTGGGCAACCAAAAGGTCTGCCAGTGATGGAAAAACTGTCGTCCAGTAAGGACATTTTTAAGCTACTGGGCGACAAGATATTATTCATAAAATCCTTCCTGGATGCAATGGTTCATCATGCCTGTGTGTGTAAGATCCAGAAGTGCTTCTTATTACTGCATATGATCATTATTTATATATATTTTTTCTTATAATGTCTATATAATCTTGTGCCGCCATATATACCCCATCGATTGTTTGCGTAGTGAAAATTTGTTGGTGTCACTGGAAGATTCATAAGCACAGCATGGAAAGGAGGAGAGGGGTCACACAACATACAAATGGATAGATAATACCAAAAAGCTGTAGTTTAACAGGTATGCCTACTACCACCCTTCTGGATATCAAGGAATGTCCCAGTAAGATTGGCTTAAAAATGCTCTGGATTGAACGGCACTAGGATGTCCCAAAATGCAAAAGTTTGAAATGTTGCACGCTCGTGTGTTATTCCGGTTCTCTCATAGTAAAACAGTATTGCGTTGAATTTTGGGCGAATTGAGTAATATTTAGGGGTCCCGACAAAGTGAACATTTAGGTGACGTGACTCGAATTTCAGGATTTTCAAATTTCCACTTTTTTTCTCCTCAGGTTATCAACATGGCAACAAGAGCCGCTAGTAATTTTTGGCTGATCGACAAGGCTCCAATCGATGAATACACTGGAGCCCGGCTACCATGAAGGAGCAGGTCCTCCTCCGCTACTACCACCACCACCGGGAGATGGGGAAGACGGCGAGCGGGAGCAGGAAGGCGGTGGTGGAGGAGGTTCTCCCCTTTGGTCGCGCGCCGGGATTCTGACAACAATACAGTAATACACGCGTCACGAAGCTGTCAAAGCTGGTTAAAGGCGTACAATGACCTCAAGAACAAGAACAAAGATAGGCCGAAACATCGTATGGATGAGGAGATTTTCAAAGGAGACCTCCACGAAATCTTCGACCTCGCACACTCCTCCTCTCTCCAACGGGCAGACGTGAAGGACGAGGACAAGGAGTTCCTACGGAGTCAGAGAGAAGACAGAGGGGAATCATCCATGGCTGGAATTGACCTCGTGACAACGAAGAAGGTGGAGAAGCAGGTCGAGCGCGGAACTCGACTCAAGTGGCGGCTCCGGGAACGTGAAGACAGCGACATTGCCAGGCTGACTGAAAGGGCGGAAATCCCAAGCCAAAGCAGTAGCAGCAGCAGCAGTCCTGTGTCGACGACGTCATCACCGGCTCGTGGATCCCGAAGCCAGAGGAAAAAACTCAAACAGTCGCCATCGATCTCCGTGAAGGATCTTAACCTCATTTCAACTTGGGATCGAGAGAAGTTGTCGGTGCGGCAAGCAACGTCAACGTTCGCAGCTACCGCTCAAGTTCTTGGAATGGACATTGGGAGTATGGCGGTCTCGAAGAGCACGGTCCATCGAGCACGAATTGCGGGGAGAGAGCAAGCCGCCGAGAAGATCGTGGAACTGCGGAACCAGGAGATACCTGAGAGGTTGGTCCTGCATTGGGACGGAAAACTCCTCCCATCCCTCTCTGGCGATACGGAGGACCACACCACCGTCCTCCTCACAGGGGAAGATGACGCCGAGTTCCTTCTTGGGGTCCCGGCAAGCTCGGATTCGACTGGCAGAAACATGGCTGCAGTGGTCTTGAAGGAGGTGGACGATGGTGGACGTCAGGGACAAGATCATCGCCTTCTGTTTCGACACCACGGCTTCGAACACTGGCATGGTGCAAGGTGCTTGCATTCAGATTGAGCAAGAACTCGGACGAAGCTTGCTTTGGTTGGCCTGCCACCATCATGTCCACGAGGTGATCCTCAAGGATGTCTTCGAAGCCAGCCTCGGCTCTTCCTCTGGTCCTGACATTGGAATCTTCAAACGACTCCGTGATCGATGGTCCTTCGTGGATTCCTCGCAGAGAGAGACGGTGGAAACATCGGAGGACCTCGTAGAGTTCTTCGCCACCAATGACACTGCCAGCAAGCTGAAGGACGACGCATTGGCCTTCCTGAAGGAGGCTCTGATGTCGAAGAACCATCCCAGGGAGGACTATGAAGAACTTCTCCGTCTCTCCTACCTGTTCCTCGGGTGGTGAAGGTCAGCCAAACCATTCCGCCGTCCTAGAGCTCTCCATCAAGCCCAGTGGATGGCCAAGGCCATCTACTGCCTCAAGCTTCAGATGCTGAATCCCAGCTGTCGCTGACTAGTCGAGGAGAAGGCCGGAGTGGAACGAGTGGCCTCTTTTGTTGCTCTGGTGTACTGCAAGCAATGGCATGAGGCACCGATCCTCTGTGAAAGCTCTGTTGAACAACGTGCTCTTCCTCGAGATCCTCAAGACATACCTGACCAAACCGTTGCCAAGGCAGCAGAACAAGCCCTGCGACGCCACCTGTGGTACGTTTCCGAGGAAAACGCGGGACTGGCCTTCTTCGACTCAAGGATTGATGTGGAGGAGAAGAAGCAGATGGTCAAGGCATTGGACAAGCCCGCCTCGAAGAAGGAACTCAAGCGATTGGAGGGAAAAAAGATGACGATGTCTTCCTCCCTCTCGTCCTTCGTCACTTCGAAGACACGGTCCTTCTTTCAGAGACTGGAAGCGGACGAGGCTTCCTGGCAAAGGACCCGGCCATTGTGGGAGGAGGACGACCGATTCAAGGACGCTCGGAAACGGGCACTTGGCCTCCGAGTGGTCAACGATGCGCGGGAGCGGGGCATCGTCCTAGTCCAGCGCTACTGGGGTCCACGAAGTCGGCCGCACAGGAGAAGTATCTCCTCCAGTTAGTCCACCACCATCGGAAACTTGTGGGCGGGGAAAAGAAGGAGGACCTTCAAAAGAAGGCTTCTGAATGGAAACAATGAAAACTGTCTGTTTTGGTTCCTTATAAGTTTCTTCTAAAAATGTGGAATGTTTTGAGTTTTTTCTTTGTTTTTGAAGGTATTAGAAAATTGTTCAGTTTGTCGCGACCCCTAAATATTCTCCAAATTTCATCTAATTTCACAGGAACTCTTCTTATGCATGTGTGAACAGAAGTAAAACACGAGCAAGTGAAAAAAACATGTTTCATTTTTTCCCTCTATGATCTTGGGACACCCTAACGGACACTTGCCGTGAAGGGCCGGAAATGGTCACCACAAATGCTACACCCCATGAGGTGGTCAACAGGTGCAGGTGCTAAAAGAAAAAACATATAACTCACAGTTGAAAAAATGGCATCACTCATTTTTGCATTGATGAAGAACAAGCATTTCTATGACCAGCAATCTGATGCACATTGTAGCATTCTTCATGAGAGACAAGGTTTCCAGCAGCATCTGTAAAGATTGTAAAAAAATTATTGGTTTCTACTATTGATAAATCATCCGACATAAAAATACATTCTGTTCTATCACATGAGCTTGGTAACAGACATTCATATACGCACACAAACTCCTGAAGAAATTAAGCTTAACCCCTTCACGTCCAGATCTTTCCTTTGCTATACGTATAAAATTGTCTGTTGTAACCATAAAATCATGAAAAGAAACTCTGAATATACCAAATTAGTTAGTGCATCAAGGATACTAATCAGGTCATATCTATAAAATATTGCTTACATTCACTAAAAAATCGTCTAATGGTACCCAAATTACAATGGAAATTTCGTTCTGGGTCTCAAGGGGTTAATAGTTACCTTACATTTCTTTGTGCAATTCTAACAACCAAAAGAATTGCAAAAATCTATAGAGGCTGTAACTGCGTGAGCTGACGAGTGCACTGGGCATCACTCTCGTTCCTCCCCACATCATCACCAGGGGAACGGAGCACCATGCAAGTCATCACAGCTCATTCCAACACGACCATAGCTGACTTATAACTAAAGTCTATTTTTTTATTATGGTCAAAATGCAGTAAGGAAGCCACGCCCCCTGCCTCCCCTTATTCTACAGGGCAGCTGATTGGTGCATTCTCGTATCATCACTACCAATGACAATATCTTCACTACTTAACAGCGCGTGAACACTGGACAGAGCAATCGTCACTATAAAGGGATTTTTTATTTTGTCAACCCTCTGTAGTGAAGATTGCTCTGTCCAGTGGTCACACCGCTGTTAAGTAGTGAAGATATTGTGATTGGTAGTGATGATACGAGGAATGCACCAATCAGCTGCCCCGTAGAATAGAGGGGAAGGCAGGGGGCTTGGCTTCCTTACTGCATTTTGACCATAATAAAAATAAATAAGACTATAACTCTCCTCTGGCTTCCCTTACCCTGTTGTTGGGGAGGCGGCGCAGACAGTCCACCACGGGGGGGTTTGAGCGGCACAGGTTGGCCAGGGCTTGGAGGGCCAGCAGGAGAGAGTCGTCCCCCAGGCTTCCCTCCGTCACCGTGGCCGCCAGGAAGGGCACCACCTCCAGTATCCACCCCTCCAAATGGACCACCTGCACACACCAGGAGGGAAAGTGTTAAGGCAAAGTAATCTCTCTCTCTCGCCTCTTTCTCTTCCTCTCATCCTCCTTATAACATGGGGTGTGAGCGTATTAATCAGAGGTGGGCACCCAAACAAAAATTAACTTCCGGCAAAGCAAATCTACAAAACATTTACACTCCCGCACATCGCAAACGAATTCGGTCATCCACAATTAGCGGAAGTTGCGGTTTGCGTTAGTGCCCACCTCTGGTATTAATAAATATACATGTGTACCCCATGACTAACTAATCCCAATGAATGTCTCCTAACATGGTTCATACAGGTTTGGGATATAATAACCCCCTCTATGAAGCAAACACACACACACACACAAACAACAACACAAAATAATAATAATATTAATGGGAAAAAAATAGAATGGCTTCAACTAAATTTTTGTCCTACAGAATGAAATCTAAGTTTTAAAAAAAAAAATAGATAATATTCCCTATCTAATAAAATAGATATTTCCCACCAATTTTGGGAAAAATTAAAACCCTATAAGTAGATGCAACACAGTTAATATCACTTATAGAAACTGGAGGCTGTTACCCACCTTAATTCTGTATGAGATGACATTCAGAAGATTCAGGGTCTTGAGCAGATTGTCTTGGAGAGTTTTGAGTTCACCAAAAGTTGCTGGGGGACGGGCACGATTTTGATGGCATCCCTGGGTACACATCAAGAGAAGTCATCAATTACACACACAGAGTACACATCAAAATCAACCAATTACACACACAGAGTACACATCAAATCAATCAATTATGTCATAAATTTTACACACACTGAGTACACATCACATCAACAATTACACACAACAGAGTACACATCAAATCAATCAATTATGTCATCAATTACACACCACTGAGTACACATCACATCAACCAATTACACACACAGAGTAACCATCAAATCAATCAATTATGTCATAAATTACACACCCCGAGTACACATCAAGAGAAGTCATCATTACACACCAGAGTACACATCACATAAACCAATACACACACAGAGTACACATCAAATCAATCAATTAAGTCATCAATTACACACACTGAGTACACATCAAGAGAAGTCATCAATTACACACAAGAGTACACATCACATAAACCCCAATTACACACACAGGTACACATCAAATAAAATCAATTAAGTCATAAATTTAAACACACACTGAGTACACATCAAGAGAATCCATCAATTACACACACTGAGTACACATTCAAGAGAAGTCATAAATTACAAAACACAGACAAGTCCTCACATCCAGGCACGTCAATAGGCACAAGACAACAAGAACTCAAAACCGACATCAAGAATCACCGCTGATTCAGGTATTTGTATGTGCCTCCGAGGGCTTTAATGAACCCCTTTCACGCCCAGATCTTTCCTTTGCAATATGAAATCATCTGTTTTTGGGGCCAAAAAACTACTAAAAAGTAACTAAATTAGCTAATGGACAAGGATATTAAACAGGTCATATCTATATAATATTGCTTATGTTCATTAAAATCGTCGAATGGTGGTTATATTACAATGAAAATTACATTCGGGGCCTCTAGGGGTTAAAAATTTTAATCACCTCAACATTACTAATCTGCACAATCACTTAACCCCTTCAGACCCAGAACGTAATTTCCATTGTAATTTGGGTACCATTAGACGATTTTTAGTGAATATAAGCAAAGTTTTATAGATACGTATGTCCTGTTTAGTATCCTTGTCAACTAACTAATTTGGTATATTAAGTGACTTCTCTTAATTTTATGGCTCGACAACAAGAAATTTTTTAGAGCAAAGGAAAGATCTGGGCGTGAAGGGGTTAAGACTTATATCAAGTTGAGACGTGGCAGTCATGATGGGTAGGCTATCAAATGCCACAGGAAACACCATTAGCATTATTGTGAGGAGAAACATAAGAAAATAAGGAAGCTACAAAAGGCTGTAAGACCTACACGAGGTAGTTCCTGTTACTTCACACTACCTACATCCACCTTTCATCCCCATCCATGAATTTATCCAGCCTCCCTTTAAAGCTCTCTAATGACTCTGCACTAACTACCTGTCTACTGAGTCCATGCCAGTCATTTACCACCCTATCTGTGAACCAGTTTTTCCCTATTTCTTTTTTAAATCTACGCTTTTCCAGCTTGAATCCGTTACTCGTGTTCTACCAAGGAGGAAAAACCCGCTGTACAGTGGGAGAACAGTGTCAAGTATACAGGAGAGCAAGGAGTGATGCGAGTGTGACAGTATACAGGAGAGCAAGGAGTGATGAGAGTGTGACAGTATACAGGAGAGCAAGGAGTGATGAGAGTGTGACAGTATACAGGAGAGCAAGGAGTGATGCGAGAGTGACAGTATACAGGAGAGCAAGGAGTGATGCGAGTGTGACAGTATACAGGAGAGCAAGGAGTGATGCGAGAGTGACCGGAATAGAATGTACAAGAATAGTGTGTGGAATGGACAGGAGAAAATGGAGACTTGTCATGACTACACAGCTATTCCCAAGACCAGGTGTCAGAAGGAGGATGCGAGTTGTTATTCTATTTTTTTTAATGAGGCAAATAATCCTGCCCCCTTGCTGCTTACTGACTGATATTTGATGCCAGAAAGGAATACTACACTTCTTCTAAATTTCAGCTGTATTTTATCATAGTTAACAATATTATCAGGTAAACATAGGCATAATTTTAACGCCTTCACACCCAGATCTTTGCTTTACTATAAAAAATTGCACGTTGTTGGCCATAAAATCACGAAAAGTAACTGAATATGCCATTTTAGTTAGTGGACAAGAATAACAAACAGGTCATATCTATAAAACATTGCTTATAATCACTGAAAATCGTCTAATGATGCCAAAATTCAATGGAAATAATGTTCTGGACGTGAAGGGGTTAAGCATGAGACCTTATGATAGAATCGAACCTTTGCCTCGTTAAAAAATATAGCCTATAGTCCTGCTCCCTGCCAGCCTGTGAGTATTACCTGAGCGCCGCCTTGATGGTGGACGACTGTGAGATGTGGGCAAGGAGCGCCAGCACCTTGCCTGCCACCGCGGACCTCGCCTCAGCAGGGGTGAGGAATTTCTCCAGACACAGATACAGCTCCAGAGTCTCTGATGACGAGGGCTCAAATATCCCCAGATCAGAGACTAAAGATAGATTCTGCAGTTGCTTCTGGAGGGCAACTAAGTTTTTGTCTGATTTATTTTGGAGGTAGTCATAGGCCACACCGGTGCAGTCTTTGAGCTGCTGATTGGGACTCTCCATCCTGCTACTGAGGATCCTGCAAGATAAAATAATCACACAAGTTAAAACTGCACAACAACAGAGGAGTCTTGGTAAATTTTTACACTAGGACCAAAATTCCCTACACAATTGTGTGTGGTTTCTGTTCACCTTAATAGATTCTAAGAAACATTCTCTCTATGAACTTATATGTCGCATATTACTACTTTCGGAGATATAAGACGTTTTTAATAGGAAGGAGTGTACATGATATGAAAATTAAACTAATCAGACTCACTAATCTAACCTAACCTATTCCCACGCTTTAACTTCCTAACTAAAGCCAAATCTGCATTGAAAAAGTGTCCGCGGCAAGGGAAGAACAGAGGCGATGCAGGTCACAAGAGGAAGAAGAGTCTGCCGACGTAAACACTTGTCTCTCGCCTCCCTATGAACAACATGTCATTATCTCTAAAAGTAATGATTTGCAACGGAAGCTCACAGAGAATGTTTCCTAGAATCCAATAAGGTAAACAGAAACCAAACTCCCAATTGCGTAGGCAATTTCGGTCCTAGTGTAAAATAATACCGGGGTCTTTACCTGTGGAACTGTCGCCAAAAATTCCACGTCGACGAGTGTTCCACTGTCGGCGAGACTTCTTGGTTGGCGTTTCGGCGACAGTTCCATAAACCGTCAAGATCATAGGTACACTTTGATAAGCAACCACTATAGCGACTTAGTGCAGCATACAGCCCATCAGCAATGTGGATGACAAGGTGGCGTTATAATGGACGATAGGTGCTTTTTCTAGTGGATATATTTTATTTTCCGGAAACTCATTAAAAAAAAAAATAAAAAAAAAATAATAATAATTCATCACGGAATTTATGCATGGTTAAGGTTAGGTTAGATATACTTAGTGGTTAAGGTTAGGTTTCATTAAAACCTACATAGAGATACAGTGTTTTTAATGGAAACGCCGACCATAGTATTCGGTGATGAAATACATAATATTATTTCTATGGGTTTCTGGAATATAAAACGATCTCCATTACAAAAAGCACCTATTGTAGGCCAGGAAAAATTAGTCGGTGTCTCTGAAAACGACCGCGAAGTCCTCGTCCATTATTACCCAAGGTGGAATAAAAAGTCTAATAGCCTCTTCTGGACCGACAACTGAGTAACTGTTTACCCTACCGTAGATAACACTAAAGTCGCCAGGACAACGTTTTTTTTCGATGTACAGATGTGTGGTGGCGTTCATACTTACATTTCTACATCCATGATTTCAGGAAAGTTAGAAGGGGCTATCTGGAGAGTCTGTAATTTTGTGTCTTCATCTGTGTCATATTATGGCTATTAATGAACAAATTACAAAAATAAAACAGAGAGGCGACGTTGATAATGGGCTACATTAAAGTCGCCATCTAATGTTTATGTTCTGAGTGTCCTTCCGCCATCGTCGTCGCCCGAAAAAAAAAACGAGGAGAAATTTGAAACCGTATATACTTGCAGATGCAAAGCATAAACCAACACTGAAACAGGGTAGATTATACAGTCATGATATAAACTACTGTGTATCATCTTCAGTGGCACATACACATCAGTAGTGATGCTATAATTCGTAATATATGGCGGCTGGCGACATTATTGTGTTATCTACGGTAGGGCCCAAGGTTCAGTCCTTGGGCCTCTACTGTTCATCATTCTCATTGGGGATATTGACGAGGGAGTGTCAAAATCAAAAGTAACATCCTTTCCAGATGATACAAATATCAGTAGAAGCATAGAAGTACAAGAAGATGTTAACCAACTACAGCTGGATCTTAACAAAATCTATGATTGGGCAAACAATAATAACATGAAGCTCAACGATAATAAATTTCAGTCACTCAGAGTTGGGGCACAACAAAACGACCAAAACTCCACACCTTTCCTGACAAGTGAAGGCCGAGAAATTACATCAAGCACCAATGTGAAGTGCCTGGGGGTCCACCTCAGCGACGATGCCACATTTAGGCACATATAGAAAAAACGGTGAAAAAGGCCAGAAAAATAGCAGGTTGGATCCTACGAACATTCTATTCCCGAGAAGAGGGCTGCATGTTAACTCTGTGGAAGGCACTGGTACAACCAGTGCTGGATTACTGTAGCCAGTTGTGGTCCCCTCACAGAGTAGCAGAAATACAAGCCCTCGAATCAGTTCAAAGGTCTTATACCAGACAAGTGGAGGGAATGAAAAACCTCAATTATTGGGAAAGATTACAAAAGTTGGGCCTTTACTCACAACAGAGGCGGAGGGAGAGATACCAGATATTATATACCTGGAAGATCCTGGAGAACCTTGTGCCCAACCCTACTGCCATCAGTGACCTGTCAGCCCAGCATATCAACCCAAGAACTGGTCGCAAGGCAAGGAGAACACTACCATCAGACGCACCAGCCAGGATCAAGATTATCAACCAGTCTGCCTCATATTGGGCCAAAACTATTTAACAACCTGCCAGGAAAATTAAGGAACCTCAGGGAATGCTCAGTGAAAAAATGCAATCATCATTTGGACAACCACCTACAAACAATCCCGGATGAACCTCCCGTGCCTGGATATACGTCTGTGAGCAGGGCAGACACTAACTCAATATCGGACCAGGGGAACCTGCAACACAGGGACGCTGGGTTCGGATGCAGCGGTGGAGCACCACGACTGTGAGGGAGTACCCTCAAGACGGAAACTAGTAACAAGTAAGTAAGTGTTTGGGCAGCCATCCCTTCAAGCCTTACCCTCACCTATTCATTCATAATACACACACAACTTTGCTCCCAATAAACACCATAGCCCTTCATGTCATCCACTGTGATGCATATAAGCTTACCTGGTCACAACGCCAGTAATTGTCAGCCTCTGCAGTAAAGTATCACCCCGCCGCTGCCTTTGAACGTCGCCTCACGCCTTCCCGCCTGCAGTTGCACTGTTGCCAGGTGGGCCACGAGCCTACCACCACTTTTACCACGGATTTTCCACTATGTATGTATTTTTTATAAGTTTATTGCACTGACGTCACGATCTACGGTAGCTGCTTCAAGCAAAATGCCGCCCGTCGGAGCTAGAAATTTTAAGAGGCGTTTTCTGCGGGGGAGTAAGTGAAATTTCGCTTGCAAGCGGTCACTTTTCTCTTGCTGTATCCCCGCAAAAAACGCTCGGACCGTCGCTTGCTCCATGAGATGGCGACGCGGCGGCCGAGATGTAAGCAAAACAAAGATCAAATGACTATTTTGCAGAGGTGGGCATCGCAATTTTTTTTCCAATTCCTACCGTAGATAACAGTGAAGTCGCCAGTTTCTAAGTTTCTTTGTTTTTACAGACGTGTGGTGGCGTTAATACTTATTAAAAGGGCGTATTTTAGGCGATTTTGTCCATGCCCTTGGAAGTAAAATTTTACTTATTTAAGCTCCGCCCACTTATTTTTACTCTTTTGCGTGCATAGAAAACTGAGCAGATACACTTATTTTTACTCTTTTCCTGTAAAAATTTTATACAGTCGTGGGTGTGGGTGGTGGTTTCAAGAGCCTGGCCAATCAGATCGCGCGCATGAGAAAATCTTATCAAAACTCCTCCCGTAAATGTTTCTTTTTTCCTTTAATTCTCATACCAATTCAACATTCATTACATGCGCACGACATGGAAAGGATACTGTATTTAATTAATAGTAGGTAAGGAGTAGTAAGGAGTAGAGTAGGTGACTCTTAACAGGTAAGAAGTCCCCAAATATTAAAATTCTCCAGCGACGTCGGGGAACAATTTCCCAATCCCTCGAATTTTTCAATGTGTCCGAATCTTCGTTGATGCTTGCTGGCTTAGCACCAAAACTGGTGTATTATTGCTATAGTATAGTCAAATACTTAAATATATTCATGAGTGTATTACATTTGAAATAGAAATGTATAAATTTGGTATATATGTTTATATCACACAAAAAGAAAGCCTTTTAGAGAACCTATCGCAGGGCACGAATACGAACATTTCATCAGTCTGATTCAGCGCCAACACGGTGAGGTCTCTACCCACGGGCCACCACACACCCACCACCACCCAGGCCCCCCCCGCCCACCCCCAAACCCGCCCACCACACACCCATCACCACACCCATCACCCATCCTCCCACCACACACCCACCCACCACACACCCACCCACCACACGCCCATCACCCATCCGCCCCACACACCCACCCACCACACGCCCATCACACATCCGCCCACCACACACCCCCCCACCACACGCCCATCACCCATCCCCCACCACACACCCCCCACCCACACGCCCATCATACATCCGCCCACCACACACCCACCCCCCACACACCCGCCCACCAACACCCGCCCATGGAGTTAAACGGGGGAGATGCACTTGGAGGATGAATCACAACCAGCATTCATCTAGGTTAGCAAAAAATAATTCGTGAAACGTAGATGTAGGTACACGTAGCCTACATACGTACAGGTCCATGAAAGCATTAAACATCCTCGACGCACATCGTGAAATGGCTGGGGTAGCAAATAGATATTCAAATAACAGTTTCATAGCGCCCTAAACTTTCAGTTTAATATCAAGTCCATCTATAGAGTTAGAAAAAAAATGCTAGGCCATTCTAAGAGCTCAAAACAATTAGATATCGATGTGAAAATACAGACAATCACGCTACTACTCTGCTGTGCCTTCAATAATGTCAACCTTAACGATATTCCTTTGATCCTCTGTAAGAGGTAATGAAGTGTACGACACTTTACTCTCGGCAACTCAAGAAAGAGCTTTGGCAGCGCTACAATCGTATTTTGTGATGGCAAGCGGGGGCGGAGCTTAATAATATAATTTTACTCCAGAAGGACACTACAAAATACGCCTTTGTCCATGCCCTTGGAAGTAAAATTTTACTTATTTAAGCTCCGCCCACTTATATTTTACTCTTTTGCGTGCATAGAAAACTGAGCAGATTAACACTTATTTTACTCTTTTCCTGTAAAATTATACAGTCGTGGGTGTGGGTGGTGGTTTCAAGAGCCCTGGCCAATCAGATCGCGCGCATGAGAAAATCTTATCAAACTCCCCCCGTAAATGTTTCTCTTTTCCTTTAATTCTCATCCAATTCAACTTTCTTACATGCGCACGACATGCAAAGGATACTGTTTTTAAATTAATAGTAGGTAAGGAGTAGTAAGGAGTAGAGTAGGTGACTCTTAACAGGTAAGAAGTCACAAATATTAAAATTCTCCAGCGACGTCTGGGAACAAATTTCCCAATCCCTCGAATTTTTCAATGTGTCCGAATCTTCGTTGAGCTTGCTGGCTTAGCACCAAAACTGGTGAATTATTGCTATAGTATAGTCAAATACTTAAATATATTTCATGAGTGATATTACATTTGCAATAGAAATGTATAAATTTGGTATATATGTTATATCACCCCAAAAAGAAAGCCTTTTAGAGAACCTATCGCAGGGCACGAATACGAACATTTCATCAGTCTGATTCAGCGCCAACACGGTGAGGTCTCTACCCACGGGCCACCACACACCCACCACCCCCCACACCCACCCGCCCACCACCACCCGCCCACACACCCCATCACACACCCACCCACCACACGCCCATCACCCACCTCCCACCACCACACCACCCCCCACACGCCCATCACCCATCCGCCCACCACACACACTCCACCACCACACGCCCATCACAAATCCCCCCCCCACACACCCACCCACCACACGCCCAAACCCATACATCCGCCCACCACACACCCCACCCACCACACACCCCCCACCAACACCCGCCCATGGATTTTAAAACGGGGGATGCACTGGAGGATGAATCACAACCAGCATTCATCTAGGTTTAGGCAAAGAATAATTCGTGAAACGTAGATGTAGGTACACGTAGCCTACATACTACAGGTCCATGAAAGCATTAAACTCCTCGACGCACATCGTGAAATGGCTGTGTAGCAAATAGATATTCAAAAACAGTTTCATAGCGCCCAAAAACATTTCAGTTTAATATCAAGTCCATCTATAGAGTTAGAAAACAATGCTAGGCCATTCTAAGAGCTCAAAACCCAATTAGATATCGTGTTTTATACAGACAATCACGCTACTACTCTTTGCTGTGCCTTAAATAATGTCAACCTTAACGATATTCCTTGAGCCTCTGTAAGAGGTAATGAAGTGTACGACACTTTTTACTCTCGGCAACATCAAGAAAGAGCTTTGGCAGCGCTACAATCGTTTTTTGTGATGGCAAGCAGGGGCGGAGCTTAAATAAGTATAATTTTACTCCAGAAGGACACTACAAATACCCCTTTTTACATTTGTACATCCATGATTTCGGGGAAAGTTAGAAGGTCTATCTGGAAAGTCTGTGTCATTTTTAGTCTTCATCTGTATCATATTAGGGCTATAAATGACACAAAATTACAAAAAATAAAACCCAGTGGCGACCTCACAAAACCTACTACAGCAAGTCCCCCAGCTAGTATTTTAACCCAACAGTTGAGTCGCCACTCTGGAGAATTCAGGTAAATTAGAGGTAAAGTAAAATAAATCTCTATATATATTAAGGCGTATTTTGTCCATGCCCATGGAAGTAAAATTTTACTTATTTAAGCTCCCCCCACTTATATTTTACTCTTTTGCGTGCATAGAAAACTGAGCAGATTCGTTCCCGGCGCGGAATTTACTCTTTTCCTGTAAAATTATACAGTGGTGGGGGTGGGTGGGGGTTTCAAGAGCCTGGCCAATCAGATCGCGCGCGATGAGAAAATCTTATCAAAACTCCTCCCGTAAATGTTTCTCTTTTCCTTTAATTCTCATCCAATTCAACATTCATTACATGGGGCACGACATGCAAAGGATACTGTATTTAATTAATAGTAGTAGGAGTAGTAAGGAGTAGAGTAGTGACTCTTAACAGGTAAGAAGTCACAAATATTAAAATTCTCCAGCGACGTCTGGGAACAAAATTTCCCCAAACCCTCGAATTTTTCAATGTGTCCGAATCTTCGTTTATGCTTGCTGGGGTTAGCACCAAAACTGGTGTATTATTGCTATAGTTAGTCAAATACTTAAATATATTCAATGAGTGATATTACATTTTGGCAATAGAAATGTATAAATTTGGTATAGATGTTATATCACACAAAAGAAAAACCTTTTAGAGAACCTATCGCAGGGCACGAATACGAACATTTCATCAGTCTGATTCAGCGCCAACACGGGAAGGAGGTCTCTCCCACCCACGGGCCACCACAAAACCCACCACCACCCAGGCCCCCCACCCGCCCCCACCACCCACCCCCCCACCACCGCCCAAAACCACACACCCACCCACCACAACGCCACCACACACCACACACCACACGCCCACACCCTCCGCCCACCCACAACCCCAGCCCACCACACTCCCCACCACAACCCACACCACACGCCCATCACCCATCCGCCCACCACACGCACGATCATACTCCGCCCACCACCACCAACCCCCCACACGCCCATACACAAATCCGCCCACCACACACCCACCCACCATCCATCCGCCCACCACACACCCACCCACCACACCGCCCATCATCAATCCGCCCACCACACCCCCACCCACCACACGTCCATCACACACCCCCCACCACACACCCGCCCAGGGTGTTAAACGGGGGAGATGCACTGGAGGATGAATCAAAACCCAGCTTTCATCTAGGTTTAGGCAAAGAATAATTCGTGAAACGTAGATGTAGGTACACGTAGCCTACATACGTACAGGTCCATGATAGCATTAAACATCCTCGACGCACATCGTGAAATGGCTGTGTAGCAAATAGATATTCAAAAAAACAGTTTCATAGCGCCCTAAACATTTCAGTTTAATATCAAGTCCATCTATAGAGTTAGAAAACAATGCTAGGCCATTCTAAGAGCTCAAACAATTAGATATCGATGTGTAATACAGACAATCACGCTACTACTCTTTGCTGTGCCTTCAATAATGTCAACCTTAACGATATTCCTTGAGCCTTGTAAGAGGTAATGAAGTGTACGAACTTTTACTCTCGGCAACACAAGAAAGAGCTTTGGCAGCGCTACAATCGTATTTTGTGATGGCAAGCGGGGGCCCGGAGCTTAAAAGAGTAAAATTATACTTCCAAAGCATGAACAAAATACGCCTTTAGTGCGGAAGATGGTTGGACCTATAAAAATTCCTCTGCCAACGTGAAAATAAATTTTATTCAAGTTTGAAAGATCTGGCAAGTTGCGTCCTGCCCCCCGAAAGGTGATCAGCTACTGTCTGTCGTCGCACCAAGAAAAATGTGAGAAGCAAAAGGCGCAACGTTATATTTGCAGATACAAGGCATAAAACAACGCTAAAAAAGGGTAGATTATACAGTCATGATATAAACTTTCTGTGTTTAAAATCTTCAGTGGCACATAAAAATCAATAGTGATGCTATAATTCGTAATATTTGGCGCCTGGCGACTTCACTGCAGGTGGCGACTTTTACTGTTATCTACGGTAGGGAGGAGGCAGTCAGACACCTGCCGCCATGGTGGAAAAAACTCCCGGGGAGGTACTTACGGGAGTTGAGGGGGTGCTGCAGACTTATCATTGAAATCTCCCGTGTCCTCTCTTTCCATATCCCTTACGTAGATAACAGTTAAGTGCCAGGACAACTTTTTTTTCTGTTTTACAGATGAGTGGTGGCGTTAAAACTTACATTTCTACTCCATGATTTCAGGAAAAATTAAAAGGGGCTATCTGGAAAATCTGTGTTATTTTGTGTTTCAATATGTATCATATTGGCTATAAAGGGAACAATTACAAAAATATCTACAAAGTGGCTACCAACAGTAGAGTCGCCATCTAGTGTATATTTACTGAGTGTCGTACCGCTGTCGTCGTCGCCCGAAGAAAAAAACGCGTAGTGAAGTTTGAAACCGTATATACTTGCAGATACAAAGCATAAAACAACGCTGAAAAAGGGTAATTATCCAGTATAAAGG
>JACEEZ010006187.1:0-11317 GCA_016584305.1 Chionoecetes opilio | reverse complement strand
ATGTTCAGTGGCAAGAGCTACATGGATGTCCACCAGCCCAACGAGTGATCACTGGTGAGAAGGGATGATCGCCCATGAAGCCCTGGGGGCTAGCAGGCGGATACCATGGCTGAGGTCCAATCTGTCTTGTGAATGTGTGTCGGGATAGAGACATCGTTGAGAAGTGTGACCTGGTCAGAATCATGGCAGCATCCCATGTAGGTGACGGCCGGCCTCATTTGCTGGTAAACGAGAGGCGAGCATGGGATAATGTGCATTAAGTCACCCGCTGAACCAACGGTTCGTTGACGCAAGGCAAAAAGGTTAGAAAGGTCCAAAGTAGCCGTTGGAGTGGGCGGTACAAATTGTATATGTGAAGAGGGAAGTGTGGGAGATGGAGGGTAACTGCAAGGACTTCCACCCCTCACCGCAGTGGATGGGGTTGTCAACGCGTAGGCAACGAAGGTAGTGTTTTGGTAAGATAGTTAGTCCTCGGAGGTACCGGGAGTACGAGGGATATGAAAAGCAGAGTAGCCTGGGAGCTTGAGGTGTGATGTGTGTGGCAGCAGTGTCTCCTGGAGTAGGAAGACATCTATTGAGTCCCGGTGGGCTCGCCTCGATGAGGGAGGCGAATCGGGCTGAGGCCGTTAACGTTCCAGTGGCAGAGTCGTAGACAGCACTGATGGATCGGAGGTAGTTCTGGTGTATCATGGCCGTGGTCGGAGGAACTGGGCTGGCATGAGCTGGTTGAGGGTGGAAGTAGTGAGGTTCGGATGGAGGTGGTGGCTTGTAGATGCGAGGTGAAGCGCTATTTATAGCCGGTCTGCCTGCCTATTAGCTGCCTATTACTATTAGCTATTAGCCTATTAGCGCATCGGTGATTGGTAGATAGCTTTTGCTTCTCGTCTTCTTGAGTGGGTGACGCTGGTTGGTTGTTTGGTCTTCGCTTGGCTTTTCTGTGAGTAGGTTGTTATTTGCTTTTGTTCTTTTCATGCTGGGTAGAGCTTGTAGGTCGTTGCCAGTACGTTAAGTTTGGGATTGATCTCTTTTATGTACAGCGCTTCTAGGATGGGAAGTCGCCGCACATCTGCACACATGTCAACCAATTCTGTATTTTCTTCTAGAAAGTTTCTTGTTATGATGATGCCATGTTGTTCTAATAGGTGACTTTTTGGGGCTCCGGAAGTAGTGGCAAGTAAGACGTATGGACAGCTTCGTTGTCGTCATGCGGATGTAGGATGAAGGGGAGGACTTCATAAGTTTCCTCTTTTGCATGTGATCCTAATATCCACATGGACTTTTGTTTTGTTCCCTTCTTCTAGGCTTTGGGCTGTTACGGAGAAGGATGGTTGCTGGGTTCTTGTTTTTGTAGTAAATTTGTAGTTTATTCTCCTCTCTTGGCTGCAGGTTTCACGTACGATGGACGAATTTGTGATATTCATCTTTCTTCTTCATGCGCAAGCGGTGGAAAAGAAGCCCGGTAGAAGCACTAGTTATGTCACGACTCTTTTTGGTGGCGTTAGGGTTGGACCAGTTCTCCAAGATTTTCTTAGTCTGACGGCTTGATGTACTCTCTCGCTGAAGCCGTTGTTTGATGAGGACTTGAGTGGATCGCGCTCGATTTCTTTGTGCATAAGTTGCCATGTACTGCTAGTGTGTGAGAGCTCTTCTGATGTAAGGCACGATTGTAGAGAGTCTTTATTCTCTCTGTGGGCAATTCGCTTTCGCCGTTGAGGCAGTGTCCGGTGTTCGTGGTTTTACGAGACTTTTTGATGATTGAGTCTTCTTTCCTGCGTAACAAGGATGTCTAGAACGGCCTGGATTTCTGAGCTGCTTTCTATGGTGAAGGTGAGTCCTGAAGTATTTTAGGCGAGCTTCAGCTGTTCTGTTCGTGTGAATTGTTGTTTGATTGAAGAGGTCCGATGTAGCGGCAGTATATGTCGGGCTTGCTTATTTTCTGAATACGTCTTATTATACGCACCCATTAAGAAGTTTGCCAAACAATACTCCTAAGGAGAGCCCATGCGACGCCGTCTATTTGTTGATACTTGCTCCCTCGGGGAGAGGTAAAAGGTGCTGCTTTAGTGCGCATACGAGGAGTCCACGTAGTAAGAGGTCGGGACCGTCAAGCGGCGGGATGGAGTCGTTGTATACACCGGTGACGATGTAGTTGATGAGTACGGTCAACAGGTACGTTGGTGAAGAGGGACTCGACATCAAGCGAAGCGATGCACCGCTGGCGTTGTGGTCTTGAGTATGTCTAGGAAAGAAACTCCTGATGCGATTGAAAGGACTGTAGGCATTGGGTGCGTATGGAGTCAAAATACCACAAGCTTCCTTTGCGAGGTGGTACGTCCGGCGTCGGTATTTGGGATATTATCGGACGAAGTTTATTGCTCGGCTTGTGTGTATCTATTGTGTGATATTGCCGTAGCAGAACCCATGCCGTATTCACCAGAGCTTTCCAAAATTTGTGGTGGTGTTGGCAGAATGTTCTGCTTATCAATTTGTTGATTTTTAATTGCGTGCTTCAGTGGGGTCTTTTATTGATCCTTTGCGAACTCGTAGTGTCGCTGAGGATGTCGTCGATCTTGTTGCGGTATTCAGAGGTGTTTTCTGATGACGTACGCAGCAGCTTTGTCCGCTACTCCTTTGATGGTGATGCTGGGTCTGATGTTAGCTCTTTCGGCGGCGTCAATGTGTTTACGTTCGACGATGATGCTTCTGTAGTTTCGCTCTTCGTTTGGAAGCTTCTGCGATGATTTCTGGCTTTGAAGGAGGATCGATGGTGACGTCTCCCTTTTTATCCCAGTTTTTCAACATCATCGATAAGTACTTCCGCCATTCGCTTCGTTTTTTGAAGTTCTTGGGTTTTTGAACATTCAGGCTGTGACCAGACAAGAGAGGCGAATAAACGACAATTTACTACAAAAAACAAGAACACCAGCAACCTCCTCTCAGTAACAGCCCAAGCCGGACGAAGGAGCAAAACAAGAGTCCCACGTCGTAATAGGATCACATGAAAAAGAGGAAACTGTGAAAGTCCTCCCATCATCCTACATCGGCATGACGACGACTAAGCTGTCCAGGACGTCTTACTTAGCCACCTAACTCGGAGCCCAAAAAAGTCACTATTTAGAAAAACTGGGGGCATCATCATAACAGAAACTTCTCAGAAGAAAATACAGAATTGGGTGACATGTGTGCAGATGTGCGGCGACTTCCCATCCTAGAAGCTGCGTACATAAAAGGAGATCAATCCCAAACTTAACGTACAGGCAACACGACCTAAAAGCTCTACCCAGCATGAAAAAACAAAAGCAAATAACAGCGCCTACTCACAGAAAGCCAAGCGGAAGACCAAACAACCAATCAGCGCTCCACTCAGAAGGACGAGAAGCAAGCTATCTACAATCAACGACATCGGTTAATAGGCTGCGTGGAGGCAGACCGGCTATAAATAGCGCTTCACTTCGCATCCAGCTGAGACCCGCATTATGCAACAAGTTCTTGCTGGTTCCCGCACTGCCACCATTCACGCTGCACTGCGTAGAAGAAGTGGAGTCTGATGCACCATTCACCACAGATGAGTTGATGCGGCCCTGCAGAACCGGCCAGACACCGCTCCGGGATCCGACCAATGTCACCTATCTATGCTCTATCACCCGGCCTCAAGGCAAGACTGGCCCTCCTGCACTCTTCAACCTCTCCTTAGCTACTGGAAAGTGCCTGCTGTCTTGGAAAAACTGCCACCATCAAGCCCCAATCCCCAAGCCCAAAGACCCTGGAGCCATTGAGACCGATTTCTCTACTCAGCTGCCCCTCTAAGATCCTGGAGCGCCTGGTTCTGGTGGCGTCTGAAGTGGCAGATGGGGGAGCTCCCACCACTCCCTTTTTGCTTAACCAGGCGAAAAAACAGGAGTCAACTAGCGCCTGATGTTCCTTTTGGTGCCCTGCGTTCCCGGTCAGGCATTGTGTATTTTTAGACCCCCTTCAAGAAGGCCTCTCAACTAGCAAACCCTCTGTCACCCCCTCCTGGAACATCTCGCATCAAGGAGTGCGCGGCGCCTTCTTCAATGGGGACTCTCTGACTTCCTCAAGATCGCTCAAGCCGGTGCGCGTTCAAGGTAAGGCTACTCAAAACAAACACTCGCCCCCACAGCCTAGGCATTTCCTCAAGGCAGCCTGCCTTAGCCCTTTCCTATTCACCATCCTCATGGAAAGGGCTGTTCACCCACTAACTATGAGAGAGGAGTTCAGCTTCTCTGCTATGCTGACGACCTTGGCCTCGTTTTTCGTGGACGGTGCCCAACCTCAAACAGTAAAGAGCATCTAGCCTTAGATGCCTCAACAACGCTGCACCTCTCTGGGGCTCAAAACTAAACCGGACAAATCTCGCTATATGACCTTTAGGCCAACCTCCCCCCCCTAGCACTCCAGCTCGGGTCTCCACTGTGCTACAGACGCCGCCCACACCTGGCAGTTTGGCTCGACTCGAAACTGTCTTTCACAAAAAACCTGTCCGCTATGTTCGAGAAACGTGTCAAAGGGACGCCACCAAGGACTCTTCTTTTTTCTCTCCGCGGCGGCAACGGTGCGCCCTGCAACATCACCGCTCTTTTACATAGCCGCCATCGTCTCATTATCGATTTCACTGTAGCCCCCTGCCTTCCTGGCCTCTCGGATGCCTCTTTCGTCCCTAGAAGGTTGGCCAGAATGATGCAATGGGGCCATCCTAATGCTACTCGTTGGAACACGCATCGGTCACCATGCCGCAAGAATGGCTGAATCCCCACCATCAGAAACCGCATCTACGCTAGAGCAGGCACTAGCTATGGCCAGGTACCTCAAGACCCGCCCCAACTCCACTCTTTGCGCGCCCCCTTCGCCACGGCTTCAGCGCCTCCGCAATACCGCCCGCATGGGACTGGGTCCAAGTCACTGGATGATGCTGCACGAGCGCTTGGAGTGGGCTAACTGGTCCGTTTGTGAATCCGGAATCTGCCGTCCCAGACCATTTCCGCCGCCCCAAGACCTTCCAGGTCATTCTACCGTCTCGCAATCACCCAAAACAACAACGACCTGCCCTTCTCCGCCAGGAGAGTCTAGCCACAATCGCCCATCTTTCTACTCCCGCCACCGTCTCTACTTCACTGATGGTTTGCTGCGTGAAAATGGCAAGTCTGGTTCTGCCTTTGGTCAGTGTGGCTCTCCAGCGATCACTTCGTCTCACCGACAATTCTTCGACATCCAAGGGAACTTGGGCGCTGCTATCTGCCCTTCACCATGCGTGTGAGTCACCCGTTCCTGAAATTCAACTTTTCACTGACTCACTGCTTGCTCTTCCTCCTTAATGCTACCACCTTTAAAGAAAATGTCCAACTCCTGTCTTCTACCCACCATCATCTCCTGACAATGTATCGCCTAAACCAGATGTTTTCTTCATGGGTGCCAAGCCATGTCGGTGTATCTGTACGAAAAGACAGACGAGGCAGCACGGCAGAGCCAGCACAGCGCCGGAAGTTACCTTACCCTCCTCCCCCAAGTTACGCCCAGATAAAGTCTTCATGTCAACCGAGCTGCCTTCAGGGCCTCCCAACTTTCTCTCACGACCTGATATGGAGCATGGCTCTCGTTCTGCACATGGGTACATCCACAGCCACAGACAAACGCCCTACCGCACATTTCCCGGTTCACTCCACATGTAGTACGAACAGTGGTCTCCGACCTAAGCTCGGCTTCCATTGCTCCACCCAACTACTTAGGTGACGACCCTGCCCCCGTCCTCATGTTTCGCAGAGCCACAAAATCCCCTTGAGCACTACCTCCCACTGCCCAGCCTCCCACTCAATTCGCCATCTGAATACCCTTGCCTCCCCAGGCCGGAATATGGACGGGATGCACATGTCGTTGCCTCTCACCTTTACCTACGCTCGCTCGCCCTGTTTTCCTCTACCCTCCCCCCCGTTACACATTATTTTAAATACTGAACACTCCTGACGGCTTTATATTTAGCCCGTGCTTCTCTCTTCAGAGAAAGCAATTGGGCAAAAAAAAAAAAAAAAAAAAAAAAAAAACATCTTAATGCATGCTCACCTCAATTCCTGAGGAGGGAAGAAAACATCTTCCATATTGCTGCTGAGAGGGTTCTTAGACCCGAAATCTCGAACAGCAAACATGACAAGCTACGGCTTGAAAGTCATTAAAAAGTGATTACAAAAGAGAAAGACACTCTACGACACAAAGGAAAATATCTCTAAGATAATAACGCTGAACTAGCTATCACTTTTACGAGATCTGTCTCAGAGAAAAATCTACTGCCCCGTAATATACTCTCTTCTCTCTCTCTCTCTCATCTCTCTCGCTCTCTCTCTCTCTCTCTCTCTCTCTCTCCTCCTCTCTACTCTCTACTCTCTCTCTCTCTCTCCTATCTCGCTCTCTCTCTCTCTCCTCTCTCTTCTCTCTCTCTCTCTCTCTCTCTCTCTCTCTCTCTCTCTCTCTCTCTCTACTCTCGCTCTCTCTCTCTCTCTCTCTCTCTCTCTCTCTCCTCTCTAATATATATATTATATATATATAATATATATACAGAGCTGGGAGTTTTTAAATATTTGTATTTTAAATACATTTGTGTAATTTAGAAGTATTTATAAATTACAGTTGGTTTTCATGTATTTAAATACTGTATTTAAATATTTTTATGAGTATTTAAATACTAATAATAATTATATAAATGTAAATACTGTTTATCAGAAAAATTTGGCACAAACCCTCCCAGCTATCGGAATCTGATATTACAGTGACCAGTGTTTCCACTGAAAGAAATTTCCTTATTTAAAAGGAAATATAGGCCTAAGAAGGAAATTTCTAATAAAAAACGCAAAATCTATCAATCTATCTATCAAATTATCATTTAAGCATTTCATTATATATTAATCAAATTCCAGAATACACTGTTAAAAAAAATTGTGTATTTCAAATTTATTTCAAGTATTTAATACATTGATGTATTTGTATTTGTACTTAAATCATTCGTAAATTTATTTAGTATTTAGTATTTAGATACTTTCTCCCATGAAATTTATTTTTAAGTACATTAAATCATTTATCCCCTTTCTGATGATAACGATATGAAAAGTGGTAAAATGGTGGGAGGTTGCGCAAGTGGTGTCCGGGTTTAAAAATAGAATGAAACGGGAAAGGGTATTGGAAGCTATCCGGTATGACCGAAAATAAACTATCGTAACATCCGTGGTGGTGTTATGGTAGTGTCATTAACCTTAGGGGGGAGGGTGCAGTAAGGGAAGTCAAAAAATTAGATGGTGATGAATCGTGGTAGTGGTTGTGATGGGGTTTATGATTGGGGCAGGTGTGCTCGAATGGTGGTGGCACTGCAGTGTATGTCGCAGAAAGCGGTGGTATTGGCAAGTGCGGGGCCAAATGTGGTGGTATGCATTTTTTTTTGGTGAAAGCGATATGTGGTGACAGTGTAGGCGCAGTAATGGTGGCAGGATAAAGTATGGGCGCATTATGGTAACTGCAGTGTATGCCAGGGGCGGTGGTGTGGCACTGTGGCAAGGCGTTGGGGCAAGTAGTGGTGGCAGTGGCAGGTGTAGGGCGCTGATGTGGTGGCAGTGTGGTGGGGCGGGGTGTAAAGTGGCGATGGCAGTGACATACAGTTGGGTGCACAGTGATGTGGCAGTGGCACTTGCAGGTGGTAGGACGTAATGGTAATCGAGAACGCAGGTAAGGGGCGATCTGATAGAAGTTTAAGTGGATAAAGGGATTTAAAAAAGGGAGAGGTGGGAAAAGTTTTACGGCTTTTACCAGGGTAAAACCCCAAGAGTAAGGGGGTTCAAGTGGAAAAGCGTAGTTTGGGAAAGGGAAATAGGGAAAACTGGTTCCAAATAGGGTGGTAATGGTGGAATGGTCCAGTAGACGGTAGTTAGGCGGAGTCATTAGGGGTTTAAAAAGGGGACTGGATAAGTTATATGGGGATGAAGGTGGATGTAGGTGTGTTAGGGGACAGAATCCCAGGAAAGGGCCTCGGGGCCTCTGTAGTTCCTTATTTTCTTATGTTCTAATGGTAAGTGTGAGGCGCATGACTGGGTGTGGGCGCAGTGGAAATTGGGGCATTTGGCGGTGTAGGGTGCAGGGGTTTGGTGGCAGATACAGTTTAGGCGCAGTGGAGGTGTAGGGTGGCGGGTGGTTGCAGTAGGAGATATAGGAGGTGGGGGGTGCAGTGGATATGGAAGTGATAGATGTGGGACGGAGCTGTGGTGCATTGTACGTTGGGCGCAGGGGTGGTGGCGTTGCGGTGTGGTCACAGTAATGGAAAATTTGGAGGTGTGGGGTGCAGGGTAGATGTAGGGCAAGTGATGGTAACAGGGGCAGCTGTGGGACACAGTGTTGGTGTAAATGAAAATTGTGGGGCTCAGTAGTGATGGTAGTAGCAGATGTGTAGCGAAGTGGGCGTGGAAGGGTGAGCAATGGGTCGTTCGAGGGAGTCAAAGGGGCTGCAACAGAGACAATTACTGGTTCGATCACACATAATGAAAACCTCTCTGATGCTGGTCAACCAAACCTACAGGAAGGCTCAAGGGATTCAACCCTTATTACTCAAAAAGGCAATACCCGCAGGGGGCGTGGGGTCCTGTGATAGCCTGGTATTGCTCTATTATTAGCTATCATATATTCACTGTCCCCCTCCTGTGACTTTGGAACGCAGCACCACTAAGGGGGAAAAATCCACATTGAATGGTAAACAATGCAATATGTCTTGGCTTCGACGCCACCACACTATTGACCTGGAAAACTGAATGAGTCTGTCCGGCAAATTGCTTCATGAGTACTGGAAATGTTGTAAAAATAGTGTACAAAAGTTTGTGTGTGTGTGAACGGGGCAAATTCCTTGTCTTGATGATTTTATCGACCACATGTGATGACCTCAAATTTTTTTTTTACATTTCAATCAGAGTTCGCCACTGACACAGAACGTGAAAATAGAGCAGCACTGTGAGGGTTGAGAGTCTTATTTAATGCTAAAATTTTATGACTTAACGTTCTATCTACCACGCATTTCGTGAGTGAAGTAAAAAAAAAAACCATTGCATAATGCAGCAAAACACAATCCCCAGCATTAAAATGGCCAAATTTATTGGCAGAAAACAATTTTGATCAGTATGAACTCGAAGATAGTTAGTTTTTTTTGTTAAATAACTGTCATGCATTTTTCGTGTGTGGGTGTTTAATGCCTCATGGAATGATCATGAAATCTTGATTACATTTTCTTTGTCATAAAATATGATGAATAAGTAGTTTATTCTGCATCTCATTGGTAGGGGATCCAGATAGGTAAGGGATTTCAGGCCCTGATGAAGTTAAATTTATTCAAACCTCCGAAAGAATTATTGTTTATTTTTCTTCTTTTAAAACTATCTATGATTTTAGGGAGTAATATTTCGTGCGTACAGTACTGGTTAATTCTTGCATTAGGGAGATGGGCAGAATAGGGATGAGCATGAGTAGAAGGGCTTGTGCACGAAGCCCCAGGAGGGGGGGAGGCATGCATTAGCAAGTTTCAAAAAGAGGGAGTGAGCATAAAAATACGGGAGAAGATAGCAAAATTAAGCAACATTGCGGCGGTGATTAAAGATTGAAAACAGTCAGCCAGGGAGTTGATTAGAGGAAAAGTTTTGACTCAACCCTGTCTAGGAGGGGGTATTAGTGAATCCCCCCATACATGAGAGGCATACTCCATACATTGGCAGATGAGGCCCCTGTCAGATGAAGTAACTGGGAGGTAGAAAAGAAAGGGACGCAGACCCCCACAGGGCACCAAACTTCATAGTAGATGTTTTTTGCAGAGATGAATGTGAATTTCCAGTCCAGATTTCTAGCAAAGGATACTCAAAAGTATGTTCATTGTAGAATAAAGAAACAGTTTAGTGTCGTTTTAAAGAAAGCAGATATTATCTGGATGGTTATGTCGAGTTGATAGGTGAAGAATTGGGTTTTTGAGGCATTAAACAAAACAAGGTTGCCTTTGCCCCAATCTAAATTATAGAAATATCAGAAGTTAGGCGTTCTGTGGCATCTCTTAGTGAATCACTTGAGGGCCTATTGAGTTTGTACGTTCAGTGAATGACGTTTTAAAAAATGCATGGTAGAATCATCAGCGTAGGATTGGATAGGGCATTGAGTTAGACTCAGAAGATTAGTAATGAATAATAGAAAGAGAGTGGATGTAGCACTTTTAAAACCCGAGGAACCAACTCTTTGATAGATTTAGGAAAAGAACAATGACCATCTACCGTATGTGCAATATAAGGTTAGAAAGGAACTTTAAGATGAAGGTGCAAGAGAAAAGGGTATAAACTGAAAGAAGGTATTTATAAATTGAAGATTAGTGCCAGACTCTATCGAAAACTTTTGATATGTCAAGGGCAACAGCAAATTTTCACCGAACCCCTAAGAAGGAGGATCAAGATTCAGTTAGGAAGCTAGAAGATCGCCAGTAGATCGCCCCTTTACGGAAACCGTACTGAAATCGATAGAAAATTGTGAGCAGATAGATGTTTAAGAATCTTCTTATTAAGTATAGATTTTTAAAGCTTAAGAAAAGCAGGAAGTCAAAGCTATAGGACGGTAGTTTGAAGGATTGTTCTAGAACGGTCACCATTTTTAGCAACAGGTTGAATGTGAGCAAATTTTCAGCAAGGAAGAAAAGGTGGAAGTAGATAGACAAAAACGTAAAAATTTGACAGGCAGGGTGCAAGCAAAGATGCACAGTTTTTGAGAACAATAGGAGGGACTCCGTTCGGACCGTAAGCCTCACGGCACCTTGTTGGGACCTCAGAAGACGCTGACCAACGACTCAAGAATGACTTGTTGTTTGTGTGGGGTGTGTGTTTTGGGGTGTGGTGTGTGTGTGTGGTGTGTGGGGTGTGTGGGGTGGGGGTGTGATTTGTATGTGTGGAGTGTGCATTTTATTGATTGTGTGTGTTGTGTGGGGTGTGTTGTGTGGTGTGTGGTGTGTGTGAGAGAGACTATGTGCAATGTGATTAAAAACCGAGAGGACTTTATTATAGCGATTTCTGTATAATAACGTTATACTTTGGTTATTGCTATGTATATCTATATAACATATATTATATTGATAACACTGGGGAACAATTTTCTTGAGTTAGGTCTGACACTTGTTATTAAGTAATTTTTGGGTGCTGAATCCAAACTGATCTCAGTTTTTTCTCTATCACGTCAAGTTTTTGAACTGGTTAGGATTTTCGTTTTCTTAAAAAATATGAAAATACTGTACCCATACAGTTTTAAAAACAAGTTT
>JACEEZ010006186.1:0-77873 GCA_016584305.1 Chionoecetes opilio | reverse complement strand
CGAATAGGTTCTCTGTTTAATGACATCAAAACTTTAGGATTTTAAAAGGTTCTATCAAGTCCCACGGATTCTACGTCCTTTAAGGAAAACGTATTAAGTTTCCGCAGTCTCTTTTCATAGATAAATTTTCGCAGAGATGGAATTTGTTTTGGTTTTCTTTTGCACTGTTTTCAATTTGGTTTGATTTTTAAACGAATCAGGGCGACCAGAATTGAACGGCATATTCCAGTGCGGCCTAACCAAGGACGTGTATAATTGTGTCTTACTTTCGGAGTTCTATGTTCAAAGTTACGTTTAATAAAGCCCAACATCATATTTGCCTTTTTACTGGCAGCTAGGCAATGCGGACGGGTTTTTCAGATCATTACTGATGATGACACCTAAAACCCTTTTTCCTGCTGTACTTCAGTTAACGATTTATTTTGCATTTGATAGTATATTTGAGGTTACGTTGCCTATATGCATTACTTTACTTTTATGGGAAATTTGAATTTTAATAGCCATTTATCACTCCAATCTGATAGTTTGTCGAGATCACTTTGTATGAGTTTGCAGTTTTCTCTAGTATATGCTTTACCGCCTAATTTGGTGTCATCTGCAAATTTCGATATTTTAGATACAAGTCAGCAGTCCAGATCGTTGATATATACAGAAAAAGAGTAGGACCAAGACCGAGCCCTGAGGCATCCCACTAGTAACATCTAACCAATCAGATGCCTCGCCATTTATTACTACCCTTTGTTTACGATTTGAAAGCCAATCGCCAACCATGAACATAATTGCTCTCCTAAGCCATGTACCCTTAGCTTGATCAGCAGTCGCTTAGGGGGAAAACTGTATCAAAGGGCTTTCTAAAAATAAAGGGTATATTACATCCGAGGGAATTTTAGCGTCCCAGTTTGAATAAATGACATTAAAAAAATCCAGTAGGTTTTTTAAGCAGGATCTCTTATTTCGAAATCCATGATGGGAGTTTAGTATTGAGTTATTTTCATTGAGAAAAGACACTATTTTATCCGCAATATTTTCTCAAAATGTTTAACAATCACAGACGTTAGACCCTGAGACCGTTAGACACACACACTTAGGAGGAAAAGGAGGAGGAGGAGGAGGAGGAGGGGGAGGAGGAGGAGGAGGAGGAGGAGGAGGAGGAGGGGAGGAGGAGGAGGAGGAGGGCCAGCTTGTGATCTGTTTAAGATCAGATTCAAAAGTGCCTGTGCTTCTTTGTAGAGACAGGTTTGCCCCGTTGAGCGTTAGAAACGATGTGCCATTCGTCAGGGTTTTAATTTCCCCAATAAATGGCATATGCCCCCACAGTGCATAAAGCACAGGGCCAGACTCCCCAATAGAGTCGGCCTCCATCTCCGTCACAGTGTGTTTACACACGGCATGCTCTACGTTGCTATGTCCAGGGTGCGGAGACGATGCGACCTGCGCATATGCATCGAAAAGGGTGACAAACAAGGCACAGTCAATAAGCAAACTTATACGCGGAACATTGTCTACAAGGATGCCCTCCGCTAAGTAGTTTACGTCGAAAATTTTAGGTGGGGTTGAAAAATCGTCCGACACCATTTCAACCCCCTAGCGACTAGGCAATCAATGATTGGACGCCCTCGTTCGTGTACGCACGTTACGAAAAATTTTTTATGTGGTTTTTATGGCGTGGTTGAACTTCGATCTGGTTATAGTGGCTACGCGTCTTGGTAGACCGAGCCATCAGTACTTCAAACCACATCCTAAATATCCACCGCGTCAAACAAACCGCCGCCCGTTACAAATTAATATATATGTATGTGGTTATTTATGGCGTGGTTGAAATCCGATCTGGTTATAGTGGCTACGCGTCTTGGTAGACCGAGCCATCAGTACTTCTAACCACATCCTAAATATCCGCCGCGTCAATCGTAGCATTCGGAGTTAAAATATAGCTACTGGCGAAAGTTCTCCGTAAAAAAAAAAACCTTAATGAGTGTCGGAGGGACCAGCTCTATGTCACTTGGAAGACTACTCCCAATTCTTATACAAATATGTGCTCAATAATGACGCTTTTATATTGTGCTCCTACTACGTTAAGTTCGCTAAATATAATTGTGGCTGGCAGGTAAAAAAAAAATCGCGTATGTTTTTGGCTATACTTCTACCTATCTATTTGTGCTGATAACGTGGCCTAAAATTTATACGTAGGTTAAGGTCTAGGCGTGCTACGCACGCCTTGAGACCTTAACAAGCTAGGTCATACAGCAAAATATTTTACAATCGGAACAATAAAAACACGATGTTTTTCCCGATCAGATTGTCTTTTCCAGCTTTTAATAACAATTCATTTAAATCCTCCACATACCTGCCCAAACACAAGTCGTTGGTTTGACCTTAACCAAAGCTACGTCATACCGTGAAGATATATACTTTTTTAACCACAAAAAATAACGTTCCATTTTCTTTCTTTTTTCCAAAAAACAAACTTTTCAATCTATACGGATACGTACCCAACACACTGCGTTGGGTTGTTCACCCGACACAAACAAGGAAACGTGGAGCTGGGTTTAAGACCGTCGCGGGGACCAGGCAGTCACAGACCTGAGTTCTGTTTAACCACCTGGTCACGCTATTATGGTGATATTTTGAGGGAAAAAGGCGTAAGTGACGGGGTCGACACAATTTAGGAGTTTGCAACTACATTGCCTAAGTATTGACTTTATAAAATATTCCAAATAACCCCTTAATTAATTTATTTGCATTACATAATTATTTTTTTTTTTTTTTTACACCAAAATTTTTTTTTTTCATATATATAATATATTTTTTATACCTACATTTTTTATGGGGTGGGGGGGTGGGGGGGGTAGTGTACATTGAAATGCCCGTTTTCTAGTATAACGTTAATCTTTTACCGTTCAGAAACATATTGTGTTTTTTATTTCTACTGTTAAACTATTAGCCAAAATTACAAGTCATTGAAACACTACATTTATAGACATTTATATTATCTATAATTGTAATACGTATGATTGTTTTGGTACCATAAAGGAAAGGACACTTTATGCGTATAACTTATAATAATACCCTCTAAAGAATAATAGATTTTGTTCTATCTGTTAAACTATTGACCCAAATAATATACTTTATTGAACATTATTTATAGATCATTTATATGATTCTATAATTGTAATTTCCATAATATTTTGTATCTATAAGGAAAACGGGCCTGTTTATTGCGCTTATAACGTATACTATTACTGGAAGAGGAATACATAGTGTTTTGTTATATGGTAAATATTGGGCTTAAAAAAATATAAGTTACGTAAACATTTTTAAGACATTACCTGATCTCTATTGTAATACGTATGATTTTTTTTTGTATCTAATAAAGGATGAAATGCGTTCCATCACAGTTCTGCGTATAATGCAAAAACCTAGGGGATGGGATGGCGATATTATTTATCAATATCCCAAAAATAACAATTATATTTTAACTATTGATAATTTCAAATTTTTTTTTTTTTCCTTTTTTTTTTTTTTTTTTTTTTTTTTTTTTCAATTTGAAATTTTTGTATTTAATTTTTTAATTTTTTTTTTTTCCTAATACCTTTTTTTTTTTTTTTTTTTTGGTATCTACTATAGGAAATGCCTGTTTTGCGTATAAACCTAAAATATTACCGCTTCCGGAACTAAGGAGTTTGTTTTTTTCTGCTGGTTAACTGTGGCCATTATATTATAAGTGGTATATAAACATTAATTAAGACATTTATATTATCTATAATTGTATTTCGTATAATTTCTTGTTGTATCTATAAAGGACAAGGCCAAAATTTTAATGCGTCTAATGTATAATATTACTCCGAAAGAACTAGTGTTTGTGGATTTATCTTGTACACTATGGAGCCAAATATTATAAGTTATTAACGTGATTATAGACCATTGTATATTGTTTATAAATTGTAATGCGGTAAATTTTTTAGGTATCATAAAGGAAATGCCAGTATTGCGTATTTAATGTATAATTAAAACCTGAGGAATAAATATATTTTGTGTGTTTATCTGGTCAAAATATTGTGGGAATATTATAAGTATGAAACAGTTATTTGTAGAAATTATATTATATTCTATAATTGTTATCGTATCATTTTTTTTATATCTATAAAGGAAATGTCCCATTTTTTGCGTTATAAGTATAATATTACCGTAGTATAGGCATATAAAATGTATTTTTTTTGGTTCTATCTGGTTACATATTGGCTAAATATTATAAAATAAATTATTGAAGCAATAATTATAAAAATTTTATATTACTCTATAATTGGAACGTTAATGATATTTTTGGTATCTTAAGGAAAGGCCCTTTTTTTGCGATTATAACGTTATACTACTACTGAAGAGGAATAATAGTGCTATTGTTATATCAGGTAAACTATTGGCTAAATAATATAAGTTACAGAACTTATTTATAGACAATTGTTACAGGATCCTTATTAATTGTTAATTCGTTATGATTTTTTTTTGTATCTATAAAGGAAAGCGTATCCATCAACACGTTTTGCGTATAATGGCAACAAAATGGGGATGGGGATGGCGATAGTTATTTATCAATATCCCCAAAATAACATATTATTTTAAGATTATAATTTCAATTATTTTTTTGATTTTTCTTTTTATTGGATTTTTTTTCAATTTTTTTTCTTTTTTCTATACCTTTTTTTTTTTTTTTTTTTTGTATCTATATAGGAATGACTGTTTTTGAGTAAACTTATCTATTACCCTTCCGGAATAAGTGGGGTTTTTTTTCTTGCTGGTTAACTGTTGGCCATATATATAAGTTATATAAAATTAATTATAGACATTATATTATCTATAATTGTATTACGTTGTAATGTTCTGTGTGTTATCTATAACGGAAAGGCCAATAATTGCGTATAAATCGTATAATAGTATCCAAAAGAATATTAGTTTTTGGATTCTATCTTGTAAACTATGGGCCAAATATATAAGTTAATTAACGTTATCTTATAGACATCAGATGTTTATAATTTGTAATACGGTAATTGTTTCGGCTACATAGATGCAAATGCAGTTATTGTGTTTAACGATAATATAACCCTTGAGGAATAATATACATTTTGGTTGTCAATCTGGTCAAACTATTGATCTGAAATATTATTAAAGTTAATGAACGTTATTTGTAGACATGTATAGTATCTATCAAGTGTAATACGTTATACTTTTTTTAGTACTATAAGAAATGCCATTTTTTGCGTTATAAACGTATAATATTACCGTATAAGAATACATTTTTTTGGTTCTATCTGGTCACATATGGCTAAATATTATAAAGTTGTATTTGAGCATTAATTATACATTTATATTATCTATAAGGTAATCTCAATGATATTTTTTGGTATCCTATAAAGGAAAGGCTGTTTTTCTGTATAACGTATAATATTACTGAATCGGTATGTAATGTAGTATTTGGTATAATCTGGTAAATGACTGGCTAAATAAGATAAGTTACTGAACATATATTTATAGACATTTACATGATCTATAATTGGTAATGCGTATGTGATTTTTTTTATCTATAAGGAAATGCGAGCGTATCCATCAACAGTTTTTGCGTTATAATGCAAAAAACTGGGTTATGGGGATGTGGATCATTTTTTATAAATATCCCCAAAAAAACATTACTTTATTAAATTTTTAATTCATAATAAATTTTTTTTTTTTTTTTTTTAATCTTTATATTTTTTTTTTTTTATAATGAATTTTTTTTTTTTTTCTTAATTACCTATAATTTTTTAAATCTTACTTATCTATAAAGGAGATGACACTTTGGCCGTTATAGTGTTATAATTATAGAGATGGAGAGAGAGAGGAGAGAAGAAGAGAGATTGAGATGAGAGAGAGAGCAGATGAGACGAGATGAGCGAGAGAGAGAGACGTGAGAAGAGAGAGTCTGAGAGATGATGAAGAGAGAGAGATGATGAGAGAGAGATGAGAGAGAGAGAGAGAATTAAGAGAGAGAGATTAGAGAGAGAGAGAGAGAGACGAGAGAGATGAGAGAGAGGAGGAGAGAGAGAGAGAGAGGAGAAGAGAGAGAGACGAGAGATATGAGAGAGAGAGAGTGAGGATGAGAGAGAGAGAGACACGGAGAAGAGAGATTAGTCAGAGAGGAGAGAGATGGAGATGAGTAGAGAGAGAGAGCGAAGTAAGAGAGAGAGATGAAACAGAGAGACGAGAGAGAGATGAGAGAGGGAGAGAGAGAGAACGACGAAGGAGGAGACGTGACGAGAGAGACGAGAGAGAGAGACGACGAGAGAGAGGAGAGAGAATGAGAACTAAATTTTATCATTATGTCACTCCGTCGGGAGGGACTATTTTGGCATGAAATGTTTGTTGGGAGCCACGAAGGCAACACGAGGTGTTGCCGCGCCACGAATTATTTGGCGGGATGTGGGATTAGCGAGTATAATGAGCCTTCGGTCCCTGGCCATAAAGTTGATGAGCGGTAAGAAGAGTATAATTGGCGGGAATTAGTCGTAAAACCCCTTTCTTATAAATATAGTAGTATTAGTATTAGTAGTAGTAGTAGTAGTAGTGGTATAGTAGTAGTAGTAGTAGTAGTAGTTAGTGGTAGCAGTAGTAGTATAGTAGGTAGTAGTAGTAGTAGTGATGGTAGTAGTAGTAGTAGCTTTAGTGCACGCGCAGTAGTGGCGTAGTAGTTAGTGAGTGAGTGAAGTGGTAGTAGTAGTAGTGGTAGTAGTAGTAGTAGTAGTAGTCGTGGTAGTAGATGGTGTAGTAGTAGTAGTAGAGTAGTCAGTAGTAGTAGTAGTGGTAGTAGTAGTTAGTAGTAGTAGTAGTAGTGGTAGTTAGTCGGTAGTAGTGGTAGTAGTAGTAATGTTTGTATCATGGAGTATACCTAAAAACTAATAGTATTATTTTTGTTTTTTAATTTTATTATAAATCCCTTTATAGATACAACGAAAATCATATATTATGAATTAATAGATAAAATGACAGCATCGACAAAAAATAACTCAATAATTTTATATCCCAGTCCATTAGCTACCAGCTAGAGCTCAAAAAACTATTGATTTTGTTTCATAAAAATAGGGTGATATTTTACATTATACCGCAAAAAACTGCCATTTCTATTATAGACACAAAAAAAATCATTACGTATGTAATTATAGATAATTACAATATCGTTAAATAATGTTGTGTAAATTATACTATTTGGCCAATAGTTTAACCGAATAGAACCAAATAAACTATGATTCCTAAAAGGGTAATGTTATGCATTATACGCAAAAACGTGGCATTTCCTTACAGATACAAAAACATCATTCATATTAACATTTTATAGATAACAATACATTCTATAAAATAGATTCAATACTTTTATATTTGGATTATTAGTTTACCAGATAGAAGGCTCAAAAGCTAATACTCTGAAAGGTAAATACTGTTATATTAACGCAAAAAGTGGCATTTCCCCCTTTTTTTTTTATAGATACAAAAAAAATCATTCAGGATTAAAATTATAGAGATAACAATACATTCAGTAAAAAATAGTATTCAATTACTTTTCCCCATATCTGGCCATTACTTCCCAGATATACAACAAAACTATTATCCTAATGGGTAATATTTTACATTATACGTAAAAAACAGTGGCCTTTTCTGTATCAGTTACAACCAAATATATTTAATATATATGATCGATCTATCCCATAATGTACATGCTCTGTATCAATTATAATAAAAATAGACCGTAACTTTGTTTATTTAGAGGGCGTCTGTGAATAGGTGGACCTCATTTCGTCTTATTCACTCAATAAAACAAATCGACATTTAATATCAGCAATAGATTGTTTCTTAAGTAGTATATTTTACGTAGATTTCAATATGATGTCATCAGATACCTGTACATACCTTGTTTTTTTCTTCATAGAAAACGCGAGGGGGTAAAAAATACGCCAATTTTCCACAAAATTTTCAAATAATTTATATAAAAAATATTCTAAAAAGCGCAAGGAAAATGTTATTGGCAATGAGGCAAAATTACAAATACCATAACTTTCATAATAACTAACAATCACAATGCTTTACTAAATACCATCAAGGGTAAAAAGTGACCCGCTATTTGGCGCATTGTAATTCTAAAGGTTTGTTTTGCGTAACCTTAAACCTCTTACAGATATTAGATCTAGTAGATAAATTGTGCAATGTGAAAGACAATGTTAGAGCTGTATCTTAATTAGTCTTTCAGTGTTAGTGGACTAAAAAGGGTACTTATAGCTATCCTATTTCCCGCCGCCAAAAAATAACTTTTCACGCCGCAAAAATAACCTATTATGTTAAAAATTCTATATGCAATCGACTTGTGTAAATGTCATATTATATAGTTTAAAGAAATGGGAAATCGACGATTTGAAAATTTGGAGAAAAAAATCGCAAGTGCCACTTTTAAAAAATTTCTAACACAAACAATATAATAATTCAACTAGATTTACCTCTTTCATACGTTACATTATATGCATTCTACAGAAACTAAATTCCATTTTTATATTTTTAATGGAAAAATTGAACGAAATTAGCTTCAACTTTGACGCAGGCAATTCTTAGCATGCTGGCAACCTAAGCCGAAAAAAAAAAAAAATAGTTTTTCGTATATATTAATTGATGATGTAATTATACATTTTACATAATATATTACAGGATGATGTGAAATAAAAAAAATAACAAATCTGTATTTTCTTGCAAAAATACTTCAAATATTTTTTGGGGGAAATTCCACTGCATTATTACCACTATTAAAGTTTCAATTAGGACCACAAAGACTAATAATGATACAGCAGTGAAATCATTTTACAAGGACCTATCCTCAATTTGCCTTACATAATGGTAAGGTTTCATGTAAATATAGTAAATATTCTTAAAATTAAGGTTGCTTCAACATATGGACTTTTACACGAATCAAATCATCTGCCAAAAAGGCACACATTTGAAGCATGTATTCAAAAGTAAGCTTCATGAGAAACGGTTATATACTTTTTATAGATGATAGGAGAAATCTCTCTGCTGAAATGTGCCGCAGAATTGGATGTCAGTTTAAAAGAAAGAATTTTGTCGGCTGCCACTTATAATATTTTTCGTCATATATTAATCAACTCATATCATTTTTTGTGTATTATTATTAAGAGGTTTAAGTTGAGTGGCTGGCGCTTAGAAACGGCCGGTAGTATATACTCTAAAAAAGAAATATGCAAATCAGACGAGTTTTTGACAAACTAAAAATACAAAAGTTCAAAGTTAGCATGTGTAACAACCGAAAAATGCATTAACAATATCTACCTATTCCAGACGTGTACACGAATGCATTTCTACAGAATCAACATTCAATTTTGTAGTCAAGGAAAATGTGAATGAGATCACTACCAGCCTTGACTTATTGCCGCAGGAACAATTGAAGACAAAAAAATACTACTCTTTGAAAAGAGCTCTATCTCAAAAAACACCAAAATGCTAGGAAAGAGTTACAAGGTGTCATGTTGGCCGGATAGGTATCTTTTGTGATTAGAGCCTTCTATTTTGTCGGTACATTTCGTTATTAGAGAGTGAAAAATAGGGCAAAATTTACATGATTTTTCAACATTTTTGGATATAACTCGAAACTTATGACTGATGTTTATCATATTCATAACAACGACGCAATAGGAGTAATCTTACACCGTACACCGGAAAATCAGCCTAACCCAAAACATTAAAGTCACTCAAACACACTGTGAAAGTTTGGGTTACATGTCAATATTCAAAGTCTCTTAGAGGGTTAAGACTATATAAAGTCTTGAAGATTTCTTTTCTGGACAGGATGTCGCTGGACTTCAATTACACAATCATTTTTAATAGAACAGTTTCCACACACTATGGAAAAAGTTCTATAATATTTAGTTTAAACATGCCCCATTCAGCTTCCAAGTGGTTAAAAATAGTCATTTTCAGAACATCATTCATAGGTACCAAGTACCCTTTTTTGATATTCTCTATCTCGATAAACATTCGTTGTTGAGCGACCCCATTAGTGATTCTTAGACCTTTAAAACCTATTCGCTCGGCACCTGTAAAATGAAATTTTTTTGACTTTTATAACTCGAAGATTTTTCAACGGATTTTAATAGTTTTTATACTATGAGTCTAAGTAATAATGTCTCTAACCTATGAAAATATCACGACTGATCTGACTTTACAGCAAAGGAAGCAGGAGTGATTTGCAAAAAAAAAACACAACAACTATTTTGAATCTAGCACCCTGTTAATATTTGTCGGAAAAATTTGGATTTTTATCATAATATAGAAATGGTACTCATACGCCATCTGTGTGAATTTGATTCCAACTGATAAAAACTGTACAAATCACTACAACAGCTTCCTAAAGATTTTCTTTTTTTATCCTTATCTGTCCACAAAAAGGTTCCGCTTAACTACGTCATCCCGACAATTATAGCACATCATTTCTATAGTCAATTTACGTTTTTTATAAAAATTTTTTTTTTATAATTTTTTTGCTATTTAAAAAAAAAAACATTAAACAAATATTCTAACAAAAAAAATTAGACCCAAAAATGCTAAAAAAATTATTCTGTTATAGTCGAGCACGAACACTAACGAAACTCTATGTGGGTGATAATGAAATAATAATGTTAAAAATTGTTAGGTAAAATATTAGCGATTTGTGCAAGTTTATCCAATTTAAATTTTTATTTTTACAGATTGGGTATTCGGACAGTACCCATCATGTACTAAAATCAAACCGATCCCGAAATATGAAGGGTGCATGGATCAGGTTTTTGATACAGACTATAGAATACAAAAAAAATCATACGCATTAAAATTATAAATTTAAAAAAATAAAAAATAAATGCCTCGTAGTTTTAAACAATCAGACAATGAGGTTTTCTAGATACAGGCCAAAAAGTATTTTATCTAGCATTATATTTTACATGATACCCCAAAAGTGGCAATTGGCAGCCTTAGAGATAACAAAAAAAATCGAAAAATAAAAAAACATAGTACATATAAAACCTATAAATTGTTACAATAAAGTTTATTAAGACAGCAAACGGTTTACAGATACAACCAAAAATTATGATTCTAATATTTCATATTTTACATTATATGCCCCAAAAGGGTTCTTTTCCCTATATAATGTACAAAAAAAATATCTCCATCAAAGTTATAGAATCAATAACAAAACTCTATCAATACGTATTACTTAAGTTTTAAAAAATACTGCCAAAACGTAGCAAGACACAACCCAAAAAGTATTATTCATAAGGCATACTATTTTACATATACCCAAACAAATGCCCTGTTTCCGTTATAGAGTAAAAAAAAAACCCGATTTCAAAATATAGGCTCATAAGAAAGTCTATAATAATTAGTTCTTATACGTATTATACTCTATTATACGTATAAGGCAAAACAGTTTACACGATACAACCCAAAAACAAGATTCTAAGCGTAAGTTCACATTGATGCCCCAAAAGTGGCATTGTCCTTATAGATACAAGAACGAATTATTGTTTAAAAAATTACACGTGACGATCATACAAAGAATCTATAAATTGTTTTTATATACATTTTACAATCCGACAAACGGTTTACCAGATACCAACCCAAAAACTAATATTCATAAAGGCGAAATATTATCAATTACACACAAAAAATGCATTTCCATCCATATCATCATATTGCACTCTCTTTTCTCTTTCTATGATTGTTCATTTGATATACCCTCAAGCCGAAAAATCAAATATTAAAACGAATTTGAACATTTTTAAGAAAAAAAAAAATATGCCCATTTTAAGCTTTTATAACACAACAAAACTTAATTAAATAATAATGTACTATGGTATACTCAATTCTATGCATTCTTAGACAGAAATAAAATATATAAATTTTGTATTTACCCAAAAAAATGAACGAATATAAGCCTTGAATTATTGCCGCAGGCAATATCTTGAGTTAGAGTATTTAGGGGGTGAAAATATCATGCAATTTATTACCACTATTTAAAGTCACTAGGACACAAAGGACTAATAAAATGATAACAGTAGTGAATCTTTTTTACTATGACACTATACTATTGGCTACATTATGGTAAGGTTGTCATGTAAACAATAGTAAATATCTTAAAATTAAGTGCTTTAAATATGGACTTTACACGAAACAAATCATGCAAGGCACCTTTTGTAGCACTCTTATTCCAAAAACTAAGCTTCATTGAGAAACGGTATATACTTTGTTCAGATGCATAGAGAAAAACTATCTCTGCCTGAAAATGTGCGCGAATGATGTCAGTTTAAAAAAGAAAATTCTGTAGCGTGCACACTCAATATTTGTCGTGCATATGTAATCACTCATATCTTTTTTGTTTCTTATAACCCTCACCAGTTTTGGTAGAAGGCAGAAAACGGGGTATATGCGGGATATCTCTCTCACGGTACAGGCCAAAGAAGGGAGGATAGATGGTCGGGTGAGGTCCGCTCGACCCCATGGGGGGTTGTATCGAAGCAGCAACGATGAGGCCAAAATAAAAGGAGGGCGTAGATGTGACATTAGAAGATCGAGAAGAGGCCAATGGGAACAAAACTGACATCGGTCTGTCTGAGTTGGTTTGATGAGTTTTCGCAAGGTAGTCTACAGAAGCAGAGACTTCGAGAAGGAATTGCCACAGCCAGAAAAAACGTATGAGGATCCGAAAGGGACACCATTTGAATGAGTCGAATCAGTAATCAACTCCGCGCTACCTGCTCACTTAGTTCGAACAGCTAATCAGCATTCCTGACAAGTGTCCATTACGTGGACGGCTGTTTCCCCCAGTGAGGCGACCTCCTAATTCAGTGAGCAACCAACTTGACCCTTACATTCCAGTGGTTGCCTCCAACAGCACTTAAATACGCGGTGGAGACAGGAAACAAGTTATCAATGTCGATCCCTAAACGAAGAGCACCTGACCGCCCATAACTGTAAGTCTCTGCTCCTGTGTCGAGCGTACAGCGGACGTTCGGCGACGCCTGCCGGGTCGAAGTCACCGTACAGACACTTGAGGAGTGGGGCGTGCAGCAGCCACTTTAGTGATATACATCGGCGAATATTAGTTTGTCTCAGTTGTCGCTGGTACATTGGCGATGGCGACGTTCCCCACACACGAGGTTAGTCGGCCGAAAACCTCTACGTTGAAATGTCGAGGTAATTACAAACTGTAGTACGTTCTGTGGGAGGAGTCGATACATCCACGTTCAAAGCGTTCCACAACTGAATTGGAAAGGGTCCTGATTCACACAAACTCCGGCAGGTGGCACCGAGAGCCGGACAGGCAAGTAGAGTCTTTATGGCGTCTGTAACCTACACCGCGGACACTTCTGATTATCATGTCCGTTTTGCACTATACTCGCGGGTCTGACTCCTCTGTCGCCACGGTACGCAGTAGTACTGGCCTTAATGCCCAACTACGAAGCTCAGCACACGAGTGTTCCTTGGCACCTTCTGACGCTCGACAGGACATCAACTGCGTTGTTAAGCGTCAAAGCGTATTTTCAGCATTGATTTAAAGCTGCCTCATCGTCACGTGCACCACATACCACGCGGATCTCTAAGTGTGAGGGTGTCGAAGCAATGCTGACCGAAGTCACAAACAAGGAGGCTATTTATTCAAGGAGCAAATGGAAGTCGTCGAAGGTGACCCACTCCTCTGTATCCGGGAGTAGAAACTCGCGCGATCCACCAAGACCTTTGGTCTAAGATGCGCCTCCATTCCATTAGACCTCCTTTGGCGAGGAGTGAGTCCTCAGCTATTGGAAGAGCGTCACATGATCACACTTATTCCAATCTTTCGTTCCAACAGGCTCAGCAGGAGGCTCGCTGCTCCTTCGCGGTAGATTGGTCGGCACGGGGCAACAACATATACCATCGAATTTCGTTTCCAGGCGGCGAAGTCAATTAGTGAAGCCATGAGGTAAGGAATATGCTGCTGGTGTTGAGCGGCCGGCAGGCAAGCTGCTGGGGGCCGTTCATTGGTGGTAGAGCGGAGCACTGCTGGCCGCGGCACCCGCCATCCGGGGATAAGTAAGCGTTCTCATCATAAGCCACCATTACGCTCCCACGCTGGCCGGAGAGCGCTTGGTCTGCTGCACTTATCAGATTAGCCAGTTGATCCATGTACCACCAGTTGATCCACTGTACCAACAGTACCATGTTGGTACAGTTGTCGACACAGAACAGCTATCCACCGCGAACAACAGTCAGGTGAAGAAGACGACGACGAGAATCCTATTCACTAGCCATGTTTGATTCGGTCTGACTGGCCGGGACATAGGAAACCACTTTGGTGTAGCAACGTCTGTACTTGTGAAGCAACGTACACATAAATAGGATGACGTAGCATACAAGACAGCATGCCAAACGGATTACTCTGTCCGGGCGGTGGGGGGATTTTCCCCCCCCCCCCGAACCCTGAGAGTGGCTCGTCTCTGAAGAATATGCTCGAAACAATCGAGACCTAACTTTTAACTAGCTAACTTAACAACACAACAAATTCGCAGACATTTCTTAACTTACAGCCCGTTCGACACCTAAGATAAAGGTTTTCGGTGGCGTTCTGCCATTGGTTTTAACATAAATAGAGTAGTATTTAAACAATAAGTAAGGACAATATAAAATAATGCTTGGATTCAAAATTCCTTTAAAACTATTTTGGGGTCTCCCATCCTTCCCTGGTAGCACTTCCAGCACCGGTCGACAAAATCAAGACCACAAATGAGAGGTGAAAAAATAAAGGAGAGAAAATATGTTGATTCGTCCTCAATTAACCAATGTAACTATATAGCAAAATATTATCATTCTTATAATATATAGATCTTGGTATAGCAGGACACGGCCAGATAAAGCCAGTAGTCAAGAAGTCATCGCCGTTCCACTGGCGTGTTCACTTCATTATATCATAAACAATGGTTTTTCGTTTTATTGGTGGTGGTGAATATCTGTTCTACACTGAGGAAGTGGGATAGAGTAAACTCAACCTTGCAGCTTAGTATGTGGGGCCGAAATTAAAAAAAATTTGGATGAACTGTGGCCCCCAAAGAGGTGCAAGATGAGGTATTTGAAGGGACAATCATGATATGTGAGTGTATCAGAAAAATGGCAGTGATGGTGCACCACATATAGTGGCAAGGTGAATTGTCTGGTTTGCCATTTCATAATGGGCCACTACACTGAGTATAAGATCCCGTTCCAAATGCCATACATCTTGATTATATATGCAACTTGCGGAACACTGGGGTGCTAGCGACCAATATTGATGTTATTTTAACCACTGTAGGTACTCAATAAGTGTTACTTGTGTTGAATTATCAGGTTTCCATAATAAAACCATGGTTGGGCTTATGATAATATACATGTCCATCTCATGAACATTTGAAAGAAATATTATTTAAAGTCGGATGATCTACTCTACTCATATGTCTCGAAACCTTAAGGATCTGTTACGTCAAAATGTTTGGGTGAATATGTTTCTCCATTGATACTGAGAGGGGACTATAGATGTTCGCACACAGGGTAGTATGATTCCTTTTTCTATAAAAAAAAACATGATTAACGCCACGGCTAATTTTGCCATCGACATTTTAAAAATAAAACACACGGGCCCCCAGGTTACCAGATCTACAGACTAATATATGGATATACAGATATTAGGTATTAGTTTACGATTTCAGTTTTGGCAATCTAAAATTAGGCAAAAATCTACAGATTTTTTCAGATATATACCCAAGTCTACAGACTTCAACAGGTATTTTGACCCGAGTTTATCAGATTTATATAAATTTTGTGGGCAAACACTGATGCAACAATTCTCAAGGCAGCTGCACACTTACGAAAGTATAGAGGGTCTGGTGAAGCATCACATAGGCGAGAGCTGCTTAAACTTCCCAGGAAGGCACATGTGAGGCGGAGGAACTGCGCGTTCCTTCCGAGGCCTGGCGAGGCCTCCAAGTGGCCAGACATTCGATGTTACAGGCTTTGGGCCTCGGCCAGCCGCCATCCACATGTGTCGTTACAAGCGTCTTGGCGGGCAAAATATATTATATGGTAATAGTGGTTCATGACTGGTATCGTTAATCACTAAATTTTTCTGCCGTAAATATAATGCTATATGATATAGAGGACGTTTACCGAATCTTGAATGGCTTATGTACGAGTTTGATTTATGGAGAAAAATAATTATCTAATTGAGCATATATTTTACATTCTTATGCATCCTAGACACCTATGTTAATTTGTTAAATGACTTGACAATCTTTTGATTTGAAAAAAAACTATATAGAAGCCTGTACACAAATGTATCTATTGAAGTCCACAAAGATATGTATATTTGAGTGAGATTCCAAGGCTGTAAGGGTCTAAAATTCAGTCAGTGGCCCATATAGTAGACAAATTAAGTATGAGCGACATGAGAACGAAAGAAAGGAGGGGGTATCAGCGTACGGCATCGTCAGCGAGTAGGTGCAACCCGCCCAATCATAACAGCGCGCACATCTAATTATGAGCAATGAGCATCACGTTACACACGCGTCAAGGACACGAATTTGTTTGCATCATTCTTGCTGGTATTGTTGCTTTTTCATACTATTATTACCTTGCGCACTAATGTTGTTCGAGAGAAAACAGAACAGTTAATTGCTAGTTTTCAGGATGCCGATGAAAAAAATATAATACGAAGTCAATATACAGACACCAAACAATACGGTTTACCGGTATACCGATTCAATACTTATACCGTTACTGGTTAACCGGAAAGCCGAAACTACCGGTAATACCGCGTTTCTGATGGGGCGGAGCCAAAGCAAACCTTGCTTGTTCAATGCCGCAAAAATCCCAATTTCTTCACATATATACTCACAAACCTACCAGATAACTATCACCTCCATACTTCATGACAATCAAACTATACTCCTTCTTCTACAATGAACAGTCTGTAGAATCTTCCTTTACTAAAAATCTGAACTGGAAATCTAACATTCATCTTGCGTAAAACAGCTTCTAAGAATGTAGGTGTTCTGTGGGCGTCTGCGTCCCTTTTTGTTTCTCTCTCCAGTTGCTTGCTCTGTACATTGGGCTTATTCCGCCATGTATGGAGTTATGTCTCACATGTTTGGGGAGGATCCACTCATACAGCTCCCATAAAAACATGGTTGAGTCAAAAGCTTTTTCGTCTCATCAACTCTCCTCGCTGATTGACTGTCTTCAATCTTTAAATCGCCGCAATGTTGCTGTCCTTGCTATCTTCTACGTTATTTCATGCTCACTGCTCTTCTGAACTTGCTAAAATGCATACTCCCCCCCCCCGCAGCCTCGGTGCACAAGACTTTCTTACTCATTCTCATCCCCTACTATGTCCATCTTCTTCAATGCAAGAGTTAATCAGTATCTTTAGTGTTTCATCCCTTTCACTGGCTAAACTCTGAAACTCTCTTCCTGTTTCTATTTTTTCCCCTTTCCTTATGGACTTGAATGCTTTTCAAAAGAAGAGGGACAAGACACTCCCGAAACTAAATTTAACCACCCCATTTTGTATTTTCTTACTGTCTTCTGTTATAGGGGACTGGACAAACTAAGCGGCTTGGGAGTCTACCGTTTTGTTGTACCCTTGACGGACAGTCCTATGATGTAGAAAAGAAAAAAATAATGCATACATAATTTGTCAAAAATATATTAGTGAGAGTGCAGGTCGTTTTCTTTAATACTCGTTCGTCATAGAGTTTATACTCGTGGGGACATGTGTATGCGTCTGTTGGGCTCCAAGCACTGGGCAAAAGCCGTTCTATTAGGTAGGAAAGCCTGCGTCTGCGAGGCGAGAGGACGGTTGACGTCATCATCAGAGTCGGCTCACAAGATCAGTAGTCGCCGATCTTTCAGAGAAGTGAGTGAGGGACGTACGGCTCTCATTGCATCCCACCCACTGTAACTCTATGCCATTTACAGGTGATGTCAATTTTCCGCGGATTCGCGGATTTCGAGTATGATATTGACAAGATGGGTCATTTTCTGTGGAATCGTGTTGTAGATTCGGTGTCCAAAAAAAAATTGGGGGGGTGTGTACTAGTTGCCTAGCCCACAGCCGAACCGACCGGCCATGGACCAGCCACAGACCATTAAACATTTATTTTGGCTGCCTAGGGAAGTTAATACTAGGCTGCCGATATCTCCTGGACTCCGCTGCACAGGTTTGCTCAGGAGGCAGTATGTTGGGGTGGGAATACAGCAGTCCACAGCCAGCATGTTTGGGGGGGGGTTGGATTACAGCAGCCCAGCCAGGTGAGAAGCTCTGGTGAATCCAGGGGTTGGTGGTATTGATTGGCACATGCCTCCACTGTGTCAGTTTGCAGGCTCCAGGCCTGGGAGAGTTCAATGCAGGGATGCCACAGCAGGAGGCAAGCCAGATGGCCAGAGGGTATATACTCAATATTAGTATGGCCAGAGCTATATACAGAAAACAAATTGTGGACACAAAAACAGACAAAGTGAGAACAGAAATTATGCTGAGATATAACCAAGGACCTCTCAGAAGAGCATCTCAGAGCATGAAATACAAAAAATCTCGGGGGGCTTACAGCGAACCCCGACACCCCCAGCGAACGGAGGTTCCCTCGCTACGGTCGGGCCGCCTCGCTTGCGCTCGGATGAGTTGGTCGCCCTACTATTTTATTTCGGAGTTTTTTGTCTTTTCTTCTTGTGGCATCCCTGCATTTTAATATTTTGCCTCTAAAACATTTACAAAGGAGAAAATGCAATAGAAGCGGAATTTAATTAGCTTTCCATGATATATTCGTTTTCTGATAAATGACTTCGCAAGCAATGCATAAATAGCGTTAACTAAATACAATAACATCATGAAAATCGGGTAATCCTACTAATATATGTTGATCAGTATAAAAAATATATGTATCTTCGGAAATTTTGTGGTATAATATTAGAAATAAAAAACCATAAAACCACACTAAAGCACATGCCATTTATGAGGACTCTCAAAGAAAATATGCTGAACTTAAACTCTTCGCCATTTAATATTTTGCTCGCAAACCTTTTACATGGAGGAATATCATTAAGAAGCGGAATGTTAATTAGACTAGTCCATTGATATATTTAGTTTTCTGATAAATGAATTAGAACATACTAAAGTAGCGTTAACTAAGTAAATTAACATCATCAATCGGAAAAAATACCCGATTTCATGGATCTTTTTAGTTAGTTAACGTACGTTAAATTTATGCAAGCTGCTAATTAATTATCAGAAAACGACAATATATCAATGGAAAGCTAATTAAATACGCTTCTATTGATATTCTCCATGTAAAATGTTTTTGAGGCAAAGTATTATAAATGACGAAGAGTTATAAGTTCATGCCTATTTCTTGAGTTCATAATGGCATTTCTTTAGTGTGTTTACCGTTTTTTATTTGAAAAATATTATAGAACAAACATTTCCGAAGATAAGCAGTATCTCTTTATACTGGCACTGATAAAACATATAGGTGGACAACTTTACCCGGCTTACATCGGATGTTATGTATGATAGTGGTAACGCGCTAATTTATGCATGTTGACCATTCTTTTATCAGAAAACGAAATATATCAAGTGGAAAGCGAACTAAATTAGCGTTCTCTATGGATATGTCGGTCCTAATGAAATCATGTTTGTGATTTCCGAGCAAAATATTAAATGAGGAATGAGTTTAAGTTACGAGTGCATATTTTTGAGCTATCATCAGCATGGCTCATTTCTATAAGTGTGTTGTATTTAGAGTTTTTATTTTGATAATATTAACGAACAAACATTTCCGAAGATAACAGTAGTATCTTATATAACTGATAAAACATATATAGAGGTAAGTAAACATTGCATTCCACGGTCGGCCTCGTACAGACTCCTGTCAAGTGACGTCATACAATATCAGGCGCAGGGGTTGTACATAGAGACGGCTTTGGCCACTGGCCACTGCCTCCCCAAATAAAATAGTACGGCAGCCCAATCTCTAGCCCGGCAGCCGTCATGAATGGTGTCTGCCCAAGTGTAATACGAGACCAGAAGGTAACGTCCCTCCTTTTGCAGCGTACGGCTGGGGGAAGTGATCGTCAATAAGAATAAAGAAGGGCGAGGAGGAGGAGGAGAGTGGAAGAGAGGAGGAGGAGCTTGACGCGAGGAGGAGGTAGGGGAAGGGGTAGGGGGGAATGGAAGGTAGCGGATAAGGGTAGGAGGTATTGAACCTAGAAAACATGAAGAAACATAAGGGAAAATAAGGCATGGCTTGCTGTCAGGTGGGAAATTAACTTGAGCTTGTCCCGCCTAAAGCGGGCAACAAACACAAGTAAAGGGTCTCGTCCCCAGCTTGTGTGCTAGCTAGTAACTCTCTCTCTCTCTTCCCCCTCGACACAATACTGATCAAGGTTTTAAAAGAGTAATAACGGGTGAGGCTTACGGGCGAGAGAGAGAGAGAAGATAACAAGAGTTATGAGGAGAGGAGAGACACCACGACGGAGAGGGATAGAGAAGAGAGAGAGAGAACTCCGTGATATAGAAAGAATCTTATAATAGAAGGCAAAATAGGTGAGTGAGTGTCACCCATAAAATAATTTGAACACGGTGGGCGCCGTTGCGCGTATACCCATTGAACGTCATGCGCACCAAGACTGTGATTTTTGACTCGACGCCCCCGGGGAGGGTGACTTGTACACCTTCTGTCTCTTATCTGGGTTCTAGGCTGCTCGCCTCATTTTTAACCACCACAGCACAGTGTTGTAACCGGTCGCCCCTCGTGGCGCTGATTGTCAGTACTCTACTCTGCTGCCTTGGTTTCGCCACGTTATCATTTGAAAACGTTTCTCGGGACATGGAGCCACAGTGAGCGGGATTAGTCCCATTGCTGCCGTGTTGAGACGGCTTAGTTGAGATGATTTAGCTAGAACTGTAAACACTGTGTCTGTGATCCTGTGAACTCACCACGCTCGGAGTTCGGAGGCGCTACCCACCAGGGTTGTAGTGGGCCTGCCCAGGAAGGGCCTGCGCCTTGTTTACCCTGATGTGCTCAACGTGTGTGTAGAGTTTATTTTTCTGTCGCCCGTTGAGCAGATCCTTGGTCGTGGTAGATACGGAGTCGAAACCCTGATGGTCCACTGGCGAGACCAGTGACACAAGGGGCCCTCAGAGGGCTAGGTTTAAGAAGCACCAAGGGGGGGAACCTGCTGTTAAACCTAGAGCACATTGAGGACGCAGGCGATACAGGCGACACAGCACAGAGCAGTAGAAAACTGCATCTCACTGTTTTAAATGGGTAAAAGCGGGGGGGGGCCCACCCCCCCACGGGGGGCCCCCCACACCCGTTGGCACGCAGGGGAGCACAGCACAGGAGCAGACCTGTGTCACCGGCCTGCGCCACGCTATAGTCGTTGGAAACGCTAGTTTTCTGCACACGTGTGGCACAGCCACTCATTCCGGCCACTAGTTACTCACGATGTCATCATCCACTGAGGAACTTATGAGGCTGTCCGCCCTCAGTGTGCTATAGGGACACTAGTATCCTGAATACATGGAAAGGACGCTACAAAGACGAGATATGGATTGATAGTTGCAGGCACTCTACAATTTAAGGTATGGGAGATATATTGCCCGTAGAAAATTGTTATCAGAACTCTCTACAAGGAGTGTTAAACACGAGTTTCGAAAATATTGATGCAGGGGAAGAACATGTAATTCTAAGCAGAAAATATTTATTACCCATATGCTTTTTGAGGCTTCTTTTAGACGTGAGACTAAATTGGAAAAATTAGCCGCGGCCATAGTAATACATAGTGGAAGGTGACGTATGGATGGGTCGCAGTGTGTACTCGCGTTTGCCTCTCGCGTGAAAATTTTGAATGCTTTAATCATATGTTTACTAGTAATGCGGACATACTTTGATATTAAACTAACACAATTGGTATTTACTAATAGACATGTTATTTACTATAATAAGCAGTACATGAGAAAGCAGGGTTGTAATAAATCAATACTGTGAAAAAGACTAATTGGTCATCGTGTCGGGGATGGGATGATGTGGATGTAAAAAAGCAGGCCAACACACCAACCGGCGCGCGCCTGTCTGGCCGACAGAAAAGGGGGTTGTGGCTAGAGGCGGCCGGTGTGTGTGTGACCGGCTTAACACCGTGACTCATCTGATCAGGCGGGCGAGCCTGGCCCTGCAGCCTAGTCTCACCTTCCTATCCCAACTTGTCTAGGCCATTTTTCCCGTGTTAGATGAAATCAATCAATCCAATTCCCAACTCAGCACGATGCCAAGTAGCCTATATACATTTCTATCCACCTGACAATTATTATGCAAGAAATCGTGTTGCTTAGGCAAAAATATTCAATACAATAACTGTGCACATCTTCAAACTGATCTCTGCTAATCGACCTCTCTTCTCTCTCTCTCTCTCCTCTCTTCTCTCTCTCTCTCTCTCCCTTCTTCTTCTTCTCCTCTCTCATTCATTCTTCTATCTCTCCCTCTCTCATTCTTTTTCTCTTTTTATCTCTCATTCTCTCTCTCTCAACACACACACACACACACACACACACACACACACACACACAACACACACACACACACACATACACACTTACACACACACCACGACAGGATTATGGTTGCAACAGGATGAGATCGTGTCCCAGGAAAACTATAAACCCAAATGATCCACAATTTGTTTTATTTCCAAAGTAAAACCTGTCTTCGCGAACCCCGAGCGTGACGGATGGAGTCTTGTATCTGTATTTACTCGCCAGTAGAGCAAGGCGGCGTAGGAGAGTGGAAGGAAAGGACTGCGGCAAAAGAAACATATTTGAAGTTATTTTGAAACGTGATCTGGTGTATTTCGGCGATAGATGAGAAGCGCGGAATGGAAAACGTGGTAGAACAAGATCGTGGGATGTGGGCGTGATATGTAGCGGTGTGATTATGTAGTAGGTAGTGATATTTTAGTAGGTAGTGATAGGTGTGGTATGTAGGTGTAAAAACGTGTATAGGTATGTATTGTCTATATTTTTCATCGAGGCAAAAAATGTATTCTATTTTAAGGTATCATGCTTAAAATTATGCCTATGTTTACTTGATAATATGGTTATTACTATAATAAAATACAGCTGAAATTTAGAAGAACCGTACTATTCCCTTATCCTTGCATCAAATATCAGTCAGTCAGCAGCAAGGGGTCAGGATTTTTCACCTCGTTAAAAAAAACAAGACTATAGGTGGTATGTGGTGTGATGAGTGTGAGTATGTAGCTGGTAGGTGGTGTGATTAGTGTAGGTATGTAGGTGGTATATAAGTGTGTAGGTATGTAGGTGGTATGTGGTGTGATGAGTGAGTATGTAGGTGGTATGTGGTGTGATGAATTTAGGTATGTAGGTGGTATTGGTGTGTAGGTGTGTATAGACAGTAGGTGGTATGTGGTGTGATGAGTGTAGTTAGGTAGGTGGTATGTGGTGTGATGATTGGCAAGGCCTTAGATCTTGCAAAACGTAGTAATACACATTAAAGCAGGGGGTGGGGAACCATTTTACTACCAAGGGCCATATGGATATTCATGACATCATTCGCGGGCCATACAAAACTATCAACTTACAAATCTTCCTGCTTTTTACGGCCGACGAGAACCCTACGTGAATTATACGTGTCTGTCCCGTCATCTATGTGTCCTATCCGTCCCGTAATGGACGTGCTTGTCTCTTAAAAATTTACGTTATAAGTATTATGCATGCACTTAATAACAATTTATGTTGGTATGAAAAATTGCTCCTAGATATGGATTTCGAGTCTCGTCTGTGGTTGCCTTGGCAGGGCCTGACCAAATGGTTTTGCGGGCCTTATACGGCCTGCGGGCCAGACGTTCCCCACCCCTGCATTAAAGGTAATAAAGGGAGTAGAGGGAAGGATAACACAAAAAAGTTAATATAAAAGTTAAAGTAATCGTCCAGACCATTTCATCATTCTTGATTTGATGTAGTTCGAATATAGCCATTATCGAGTGTATCAACAATATGTTGTCACTTTTTGCATCCAGTCAGCCGTTTTTTAATACTCCGCAATCAAAATCTGTAAATTCCACGAGCTTCGAAACGCTACTGGCAACTGGCAGACGAAAGGCACCATGGCTCGGTGACGTCAGCCCAGGAGCTTCCTCCCTCCCGCGCTCATAGAAATACCGTAAATCTAGGCAATAACATAGTACTTGAAGAATTTTGGGTGTTTCTGATAGATTTTTTTTGCGATATGGTATACACATGCATCCTTGATGGGTTGCAGCAAGAAAGCTGTGCCTTTCCAGAGAAGTTTGCACACGTATCAGACCAATAGGCGAGAAATGTGTAACAAATGATGGTGCGTCGGACGACGTTGGTGCATTTCGGTGAAGGTAGAGAAACGGGGGTGGGTGTTGGTGGTTGGGGAAGGGGAGGGTGTTAGTGGTGGGGGAAGTAGGTGGGTGTTGGTGGTGGGGGAAGTGGGTGGGTGTTGGTGGTGGGGGAAGGGGGCGGGTGTTGGTGGTGGGGGAAGTGGGTGGATGTTGTTGGTGGGGAAAGTGGGTGGATGTTGGTGGTTGGGGAAGGGGTAGGGTGTTATTGGTGGGGAAGTAGGTGGGTGCTGGTGGTGGGGGAAGGAGATGGTTTTTTAGTGGTGGGGGAAGGGGGTGGGTGGTTAGTGGTGGGGGGAAATGGGGGGATGTTGGTTGTGGAGGAAGTGGGTGGCTGTTGGTGGTGGGGAAGGGGTGGGTTTTTGGTGGGGGGGAAGTGGGTGGGTAATGTTCGGTGGTGGGGGAAGGGGGTGGTTGTTGGTGGTGGGGAAGGGGGTGGATGTTGGTGGTGGGGAAAGGGGATGGATGTTGGAAATGGGGAAGGGGGATGAGTGTTGAAAGTGGAGATGTGGGTGGGAACGGGGGTGGATGTTAGGAGATGGGTGTTGGAAGCGGGGATGTGGGTGGGAACAGGGGTGGGTGTTGTGGGATGTGGGTGGTGTTGGGGATGAAGTAGAGTGATAATGCAGATTCTTAAGGACTCCAGCATCCCCCCCTCTCTCTCCTTCTCTCGGGGAACTCCTCGGTGACGTCATCAAAAATATTCGCGGGCCTGTTTGGGGTGAAACTTTTTTTTCCCCCCGTTTNCACCACACACACACACACACACACACACACACACACCAATAACACTTAACACACAACGACAGGTTATGGTTGCAACAGGATGAGATCGTGTCCCAGGAAAACTATAAACCCAAATGATCCACAATTGTTTTATTTCCAAGTAAAACCTGTCTTCGCGAACCCCGAGCGTGACGGATGGAGTCTTGTATCTGTATTTACTCGCCAGTAGAGCAAGGCGGCGTAGGAGAGTGGAAGGAAAGGACTGCGGCAAAAGAAAACATATTTGAAGTTATTTTGAAACGTGATCTGGTGTATTTCGGCGATAGATGAGAAGCGCGGAATGGAAACGTGGTAGAACAAGATCGTGGGATGTGGGCGTGATATGTAGCGGTGTGATTATGTAGTAGGTAGTGATATGTTAGTAGGTAGTGATAGGTGTGGTATGTAGGTGTAAAAACTGTGTATAGGTATGTATTGTCTATATTTTCATCGAGGCAAAAAATGTATTCTATTTTAAGGTATCATGCTTAAAATTATGCCTATGTTTACTTGATAATATGGTTAATTAACTATAATAAAATACAGCTGAAATTTAGAAGAACCGTACTATTCCCTTATCCTTGCATCAAATATCAGTCAGTCAGCAGAAAGGGGGTCAGGATTTTTCACCTCGTTAAAAAAAACAAGACTATAGGTGGTATGTGGTGTGATGAGTGTGAGTATGTAGCTGGTAGGTGGTGTGATTAGTGTAGGTATGTAGGTGGTATATAAGTGTGTAGGTATGTAGGGGGTATGTGGTGTGATGAGTGAGTATGTAGGTGGTATGTGGTGTGATGAATTTAGGTATGTAGGTGGTATGTGTGTGTAGGTGTGTATAGACAAGTAGGTGGTATGTGGTGTGATGAGTGTAGGTAGGTAGGTGGTTATGGGGTGGATGATTGGCAAGGCCTTAGATCTTGCAAAACGTAGTAATACACATTAAAGCAGGGGGTGGGGAACCATTTTACTACCAAAGGGCCATATGGATATTCATGACATCATTCGCGGGCCATACAAAACTATCAACTTACAAATCTTCCTGCTTTTTACGGCCGACGAGAACCCTACGTGAATTATACGTGTCTGTCCCGTCATCTATGTGTCCTATCCGTCCCGTAATGGACGTGCTTGTCTCTTAAAATTTACGTTATAAGTATTATGCATGCACTTAATAACAATTTATGTTGGTATGAAAAAATTGCTCCTAGATATGGATTTCGAGTCTCGTCTGTGGTTGCCTTGGCAGGCCTGACCAAATGGTTTTGCGGGCCTTATACGGCCTGCGGGCCAGTACGTTCCCCACCCCTGCATTAAAGGGTAATAAAAGGGAGTAGAGGGAAGGATAACACAAAAAAGTTAATATAAATGTTAAAGTAATCGTCCAGACCATTTCATCATTCTTGATTTGATGTAGTTCGAATATAGCCATTATCGAGTGTATCAACAATATGTTGTCACTTTTTGCATCCAGTCAGCCGTTTTTTAATACTCCGCAATCAAAATCTGTAAATTCCACGAGCTTCGAAACGCTACTGGCAACTGGCAGACGACGGCACCATGGCTCGGTGACGTCAGCCCAGGGCTTCCTCCCTCCCGCGCTCATTAGAAATACACGTAAATCTAGGAAATAAACATAGTACTTGAAAAATTTTGGGTGTTTCTGATAGATTTTTTTTGCGATATGGTATACACATGCTCCTTGATGGGTGGCAGCAAGAAAGCTGTGCCTTTCCAGAGAAGTTTGCACACGTATCAGACCAATAGGCGAGAAATGTGAAACAAATGATGGTGGGGTCGGACGACGTTGGTGCATTTCGGTAAAGGGTTTAAGGAGAAACGGGGGGGGGTGTTGGTGGTTGGGGAAGGGGGAGGGTGTTAGTGGGGGGAAGTAGGTGGGTGTTGGTGGTGGGGAAGGGGGTGGGTGTTGGTGGTGGGGGAAGGGGGCGGGTGTTGGTGGTGGGGGAAGTGGTGGATGTTGTTGGTGGGGAAAGTGGGTGGATGTTGGTGGTTTGGGGGAAAGGGGGTTAGGGTGTTTTGGTGGGGGAAGTAGGTGGGTGCTGGTGGTGGGGGAAGGAGATGGTTGTAGTGGTGGGGGAAGGGGGTGGGTGTTAGTGGGGGGGGAAGTGGGGGGATTTTGGTTGTGGAGGAAGTGGGTGGCTGTTGGTGGTGGGGGAAGGGGGGGGGTTTGTTGGTGGGGGGAAGGGTGGGTAATTGTTCGGTGGTGGGGAAGGGGGTGGTTGTTGGTGGTGGGGAAGGGGGTGGATGTTGGTGGTTGGGGGAAAAGGGATGGATGTTGGAAATGGGGAAGGGGGAATGAGTGTTGAAGTGGAGATGTGGTGGGAACGGGGGTGGATGTTAGGAGATGGGTGTTGGAAGCGGGGATGTGGGTGGGAACAGGGGTGGGTGTTGTGGATGTGGGGGGGGTTGGGGATGAAGTAGAGTGAATAATTGCAGATTCTTGAAGGACTCCAGCATCCCCCCCTCTCTCTCTCTCTCTCTCGGTGAACTCCTCGGTGACGTCATCAATAATATTCGCGGGCCTGTTGGGGGGATGAAACTTTTTTCCGCGCTTTTTACAAAAGTCGTGTTTGTACGGAATAAGGCGTGGAAATGAATTATTTTTTGTGGATTAGGTTTTTTGGAATGAACTTCAACATATTTATGCAAAACAAATGGGTCTGGACAATTACTTTAAGAAAAAAAGATGGAAAAATAAACGGACTGAAAGCAATGCGCTGCACGAAGATGGGGTTAACTTTCGATCTGCCTCAAAACAGTACCTTGAAACATACCACAGGAATATATTCACGATACAAAAAAAAGGGACAGTACTCACGGAAAAAAGAAAAGACAGTACTCACGTAAAAAGAAAAGACAGTACCCCACGGTCAAAGAGAAGACAGTACTCACGGTCAAAGAAAAGACAGTACTCACGGTCAAAGAGAAGACAGTACTCAGGGTCAAAGAAAAGACAGTACTCACGGTAAAAGAGAAGACAGTACTCACGGTAAAAAGAAAAAAACAGTACTCACGATAAAAAGAAAAGATATTACTCCAATAAAAGAAAAGACTGTACTCACGGTCAGTAGAAAAAGACATTACTGAAGGTAAAAAGAATAGACAGTATTCAACGTCAAAAGAAAAGACAGTACTCACGGTTAAAAGAAAAGACAGTACTCGTGCACGGTCAAAAAAAAAAGCAGTATTCACTGTCAAAGAAAGACAGTACTCACGGCAAAAAGAAAAGACAGTACTCTCGGTCAAAGAAAGACAGTACTCACGGTCAAAGAGAAGATAGTACTCACCGGTAAAAAGAAAAGACAGTACTCGCGGCATAAGAGATAAATCCCATCACTGAGGCTTGGCGGCCCCTCAGACGTGCACTCTTTGGGCGTCCCTATAAGCCCTCCTTTTGTTCCCCCTTCGTCATGGACCCCGCCAGGATATTGCAAAATCATCACCAACAGCACATGGATGGGTGAGTACGCAACTATGTATACTCGCCGCACGTTAAAATGGCGAAAAGGGGGCCCCTTCACTCCCCCTTCCGAACGCAAAGGATTGGCTGAGATATTGGGTGTTGGGTGAAAATGGGCCCTTACTCCAAGATCCGCCCTAAAGCCCCAACACCCAACACCTCAGCCAATTCCGGCGTTCGGTAGGGGAGATGAGAGGGCACATTATCGCCAACTTAACGTGCGTCGAGTTTGTTTTTATAGCTTCCTTAACAAACAACTGTAGTGATAAATGCAAAGTTTTTCCCATAAAAAAAAGAGCTATGATGCATGAAATATATATATATTTTTTATTGACAAGTGTTTTTTCCTATTGAGTTTCGTCTGCAATATGTAGACTACTCCTGTTTCTTCTTTTTTTTAGTCGTTGTGTGTGTACTGTCTCCCATTACTTCTCACCCTGTATGTCTCCAATTATTATCTAATCATCTTCCCCTATATTTTTGACCTCGACCGACAAGGCAGCTGCATGTCCGTGTCAGGTTTCTTAATCTTTCCTTCTCTCGGTAAGGTAACAAGCAAATTGCGCCACGCATTGATCATTTTTTCCACTCCTATTTCCCTCATCTTCTACTCACTCATTGGCTACAACTTTAACTCCTCCTATTTATATTTTTGTGATTTGGGTATATGTATTTCAACTCTTCCTTCCTTTCATCTCATTTGTTACTCTGTGTCCTCTTTTCTAAAAGTCACGCCCCCATGACCAGTTTTGATCGTGACCTACTGACCTCAGGAGAGACAGTCAGGATCCAATTTACTCGACACTAGTCATTTCAGGTCCCCTGTACATCCTTGTATATATCTTATTTCAATATACTACTTAAAGGGAGTGACGTGTATTGTAGGCTTCGGCTGTGTTCACTGTAGTGTATGTTGTGGTGCACCCGAGTTGGGAATTGAATAGAATTTTCCTTTTCGTTGTTTATTTATAAAAGTATAGTTAGTGTAACAAATATCTTGATCACGCACTCACACTCACTCGCTTTCACTGTATTTCTGTGCTCTCTCTCTCGACACAGATTCTACGTCTCAATGGCTTGAGAGCCGTCTTTAGTCTGATCTCAGAACTGAAGGAAATCCTTTCCTGAAGCTATGAATGTGACGTCACTAAAACGTCATTCCCTATTTCTACCAATGGTAAAGTGCTTCCCGGGGGAGGAACGCTATGCGCTTTTGTTATGCTTCGACCAATCAGGGCCCAAAACTCTAACTAGCTGACTGTTGTAGTTTCAATCACAATCAACAATCTGAACGATCTCATGTGTAAGTTTGGTAATGATTTACGAGTTTTTTTTTTTGACTTTTGGCTGAGGTAAGTATTATATTTTCTCTCTCTTGCTCTCGCCTATTTATATACCTTCTAGGCTTATTCTAGGCTTAATCTAGGCTTAATCCAGGCTAGGCCTATTACAGGGGTCGGCAACTACCGCTTGTCGTCCCGACCAAGACTTCTGTTTCAATTAAATGTGAACAAATACATGGTGAAATATTTTCTATCCTTATCCTAAAATTTTCTATACAGTTATCAGTCTATCATATTATACAATCTAAGTAATTCATTGTGCTGTGTTTGCTAGTATAAAATCCTATTACTGGTTCATGGCTCATGCATGAGCCAATGCTTTAACGTCTGCGATGAGGAAATTTGATGTGTAGCAGTCTTCTGTACGTAAATAACATTCCCAAATAATCCTATCAAGTATTGATAAAACAGGAGGTACAATTAACAAGATGTACCAAGTTGAGTGATTTAATTCTGTGGTAGACAATTTGCTGGAAGTACGCTGGTTGGGTCTTGAAATTTTCAACGGAGGGAGTCTGTTCGGTAAGTTTAAAGTTATGTCTGTGAGTATATTTTCCAGCAAGAAGGAAGGTGGAAGTAGATAGACAAAGACGGAAAAGTTTGACCAGGCAGGGTGCAAGCACAGAAGCATAGTTTTTGAGAACAATAGGAGGGACTCCGTCAGGACAGTAAGCCTTCCGAGGATCTAGGCCGGGAAAAGGGCAAGAAAACATCTTTGCGAAGGATTTTAATGACAGGCATAATATAGTCGAGGGTAAAGGGAGAAGGAGGAACAAGCCCTTCATCAACCAGAGGGGAATTTTTTGCAAAGGTTTGAGCGAAGAGTTCAGCTTTAGAAATAGATGAGACAGCGGGTGGAGCCATTGGGTGAAGCATGGGAGGGAAAGATGCAGAAGAAAATTGTTAGAGATGTTATTTGCTAGATGCCAGAAGTCACGAGAGGAATTTGATTCAGAAAGATTTTTGTCATTTTCTATGAATGAAAGAGTTTTTTGTAAGTTGAAGTAAAGATTTGGCATGATTACGGGCAGAAATATAAAGGGCATGAGTTTCAGGAGATGGATGCTTACGGTACCGTTTGTGAGCCACCTCTCTATCTCGTACAGCATGAGAACAAGCAGAGTTTAAACCAAGGTTGAGGGGCTTTAGGATTAGAAAAGTGTGTGGAATGTACGCCTCCATGCCAGAGACTATGACCTCAGTATGCGCTCTGCACAAAGAATGGGTCTTTGACATGGAAGCAGTAATCATTCCATGGAAAATCAAGTAGTACTGCCTTGGGTTTTTCCCCACTTAGCTGAGTTAAAGTGCCACAAGCACCTCCGCTTAGGTGGGTCCCGAGGCGGCACCGGAGCGATAGGACAGGTTACATAAATAAGATTGTGATGGGAGGAACCCAACGGAGAGAATAGTTTCACAGAGTAAGCAGAAGGGTTAGTAGTTAGGAAAAGATCAAGAATGTTGGGCGTGTCTCCAAGGCGGTCAGGAATACGGGTAGGGTGCTGCACCAGTTTGCTCTAGGTCTTGGAGGATAGAACAGTTGTAGGCTTGTTCCCCAAGGGTTGGTCAGTGAAAGAAGATGATAGCCAAAGCTGGTGGTGAACATTGAAGTCCCCAAGAATGGACATTTCTGCTAAAGGAAAATGAGATGAGATGTGCTCCACTTTTGATGTTAAATAGTCGAAGAATTTTACATAGTCAGAGGAGTTAGGTGAGAGATATACAGCACAGAAAAATTTAGTAAGAGAGTGACATTGAAGTCAAAGCCAGATGGTAAAAAATTCGGAAGATTTCAAGGCCGTGGGCACGAGAGCAAGTGATGTCATTGCGCACATATACGCAACAGCCACTTTGGATTGAAATGAAAATAGAGACAGTAAGAGGAGACAGAAAAGGTCTGCTGTCAGTGCTCACAGACAACTGGTTTCGGTGAGGAAAAGAAGATGAGGTTTAGAGGGGGAGAGATGATGTTAAAACAGAGAGAAAGTTAGATCTAAGACCGCGAATGTTGCAGAAGTTTAAGGAGAGAAGGCTAGAAGAAGTATAAAGACTTTTCTGTTAGCAATTGTAGGGGAAATTGTCTGAGTGTAACGACATTGATCAGGTATGCTATGCAATCCATCAACTGAGGAAAACTTTGGGGTTAAAACCTGGACATACTATGGAAATTGTAGTTTTGGTTTGGGAAATATAAATAATGCGAGTCCTGGACATTTTCATGTCTGGCTGAGGGATGTGAGTTTTCCTTAAAATGGCAGCGTGTTAGTATATAATTTTTTCCACTAATGAAGCTGCACAAGAGTCTACTAGGGCTTGTTGAAGTGTGAAGAAACGAGGCTGGACATAAATATAGATCCAAATTCGTTCGCTTGCAAGCCAACGTCGAACGAAGGATTTGAGCAATTTGAAGGACTTGACATGTGCCCATGAGTATGCGGTGGCAGTCTCAAATCGATTTGATGTGCTCGGTGCCCTCGAGGACTCGGGGGACGGTCCGAGCGGTCGTGACGTTTCTTCGTTTGTTGCCGGAGATGGTCGGCTCTGGCATCACACTCATCGGTTGCTCGCTGCCACTCTGGGCAAACGCACGGTGATGAGTGGGCCCCCCAGACCGAACGGATGCCCGAAGAGGGACTTGCGGGGATGATCTTCCGCTAGCGCGGGGCGTATTCCTTAGCTCCGGGAGACCTCGTTCGAACGCGTCATCGTCTAACTGCCTACCGGTCGTTGCTGCCATTGTCAACTTTTTGACAATCTTCACAGCTGCCTTGCGTGACCGTTAGCTCTGGCGTAAGTCGGCGACGAATCTCGTGGCGAACCTCCCAGCGATACAAAAAACCTACGCACAGTCAATGACGCAAACTGCGGTCCCCCCGTCAGTCCGCAGTATGGTTGGAAACCCCAGTCATGCCGAAGAGGGGCGAACTCACAGACTAGATGGTCAGCAGAGGCAGTTCTGGGACACGTTATCACATATGGCCAGCCGGGAGGCATCCACATATACCACATATGTTCTGCCCGCTACATGGAAGTAGTCGGCTGACACGGACTCGAACACTCGAGTGGGGGGCCGGTTTCCGTCCATCCACAGCGGCTCGTTGTCGTTGCTGGGAAGTACTAACGGCAACGGGAAACAGGCAGACACGGTGTTGGCGATGTCGTTATCAACCCCAGGCAGAAAAACTGTTTGACGTGCTCGGCCCCTCGTTCGCTCAATACCTTGATGCCCTTCGGCAAGCGGCCGAGAATTTCCCTTACCTGGGGCTGGTCGGGATGACTAGTCTCGCTCCGTATACGATCATGTCATCATCCAATGATAGCTGATGCCGGACTCTCCAAAAAGGGCTGGATGAAACTGTGAAGCTGATGTCGATGTTCCGGGAACCCCTGTAGGTGACTTTTTTAAGAGACGAGTACTCGGGATAAAGTTGAAGCAGCAGCACATCCCTTTTTTCAATCCTGGGTCTACATTTACCACTGGGGCGAGTCGAAAGCCATCTTCTGCTGGACGTGATGTCTCCAAAGCCGCAATTAAGGTCTCGTTGCAACGGATCTGACTTCACTTCAGCTGTGTCGAAGATTGACTGTGTCGACGGTCACAGACCGGTGAGCGTGAAAGCGCGTCTGGTATTTGGTGCGCCGTCCCTTTCTGCCAACGGGCTGTAAATCTGTACAGGATTAACTGCTCACACATACGCTGCACCCCGCGGATTTTCTATCTCTGTCAGAAGCTTATGTTTCAAAATGGGCACCAACGGGCGGTGTTCCATACCAGATCGAAGTGAGGCAAACCTGCTAAGAATATCCGGCACTTCTGACATGCCCATACGCAAGCAGTCAGCTCCAGTCAATTACAGCATATTGACTCTCTGTATCGGTGAGGAACGTGAACCTCACTAAACCATACGCCAAAGTCCCCGTGTTTCTCTGCAGTAACACGAATTCCAACCCTCGCGTCCTGGCAGCATCCGTCTGCAGTACAGTCGGCAGTTTTTGGGTCGAAGAAGGCCAGGATGGGCGGTGATATTAGCACCTTCACCTCGAGGAAAGCTGCTTCGTGGTGTTCGGTCCATGCCCAATACGGTTTTGCTTCAGAAGATCCGAAGCGGTTGGGCCTGCGGCGGCGATTTCCTGTGAGAGCTCCCCAACTGTTGACCAAACCCATGAACGACCGTAAATCAGTGATGTTTCCAGGCCGAGAAAATCCTTGATGGTGGTGACCTTTTGATCGTTCGCTGGTAGCCCTTCTCGGTGACCCGGACCCCACAGTATTCTACTTATTTCTCGCGAATAGAAACTTCTTTAGGGTTTTTAAAGTGATGCCGGCCTCGTCGCATCTTCGTATGATGTCAGTCACGTGTTGGACGTAGGCCGATATATGTCGTCGTAAGCGAGGATGTCGTCGACAACTTTGATGGTGTAGGCCCTGTAGGGTATGCCTACCAGAGCGATGTCTCCTCTGCGTTGTATTTATCCCCCGGGGGACACCAATCCCATGACCGCCCGCTTGAATTTAAATCTGCCCACGGTGTAATGAAGCACGTTAAGTCCTGGCTCTCAGGAGCAATCGTGATCTGGTGATACCCCATGGCGGCGTCCATTGTGGTCATCCAGCGAGCGTGACCTGCAGCGATATCAAGCGACGCAACGTGGGTGGGGAAACATGGGGTATGTCGGACCGCCGCACGTATTTGTTCAGCTTGGTTAGGTCCACGCACATTCTGATACCGGCATTCTTCTTTGGCACAGGCCCCATGGGGTTTACAAACCCAAACCATCGGATAGTCGACGGGCGCGATTATGTGTTTGGCAAGGAGGTCGTCGAGTTGCCCTTTTTGATGTCGTCTCTCCAGCTGTAGGCAGAGGGCTGGCGGTGGTGACTGCAAATGGCTCCCCGTTAGATGTAAGTTATATCACCATAGGCTTACCAATCATTGTGCGCAACGCGATTTCCACTAAACACGCGTGGAAAACATGCCTGGATTTGAGCCGCGTGCGCAGCCCGAACCTCCTCTGACGGATCAGTGTCGTGTGGCCAGGCTGGTACTGGGCGATGACTTTGTGACTTACATCCTTAATGTTTGGTCCACGATCAGTGTTGCAGTCACATTATACTTGGAGTTCTTTGGGCCAGATACAACGTACTGATTTGCCGTGGAAAGTCAGCAGGTTTCGATTTCCCTAGCGCTGAACAGTTTGACCAGCTAATCAGCATTCCTGACAAGGTTTCAATTACGTGGACGGCTGTTTCAGTGCGGCGACTCCTAATTCCAGGACAACCAACTTGACCCTTACATTCCAGTGGGTGCCTCCAACAGCACTTAAATGCGTGAGCAGAAACAAGTTATCAATGTCATCCCTAAACGAAGAGCCCCCTGACCGCCCCTAACTGTAGTCTCTGCTCCTGTGTCGAGCGTACAGCGGACGTTGGCGACGCCCGCGGTGAGTCACCGTCACAGACACTTGAGGAGTGGGGCGTGCAGCCAGCCCTTTAGTGTATACATCGGCAATAGTTTGTCTCAGTTGTCGCTGGCATTGGCGATGGGACGTTCCCCCCCCCACCTCGAGGTAGTCGGGACCGACAAACCTAACGTTAGAATGTCGATGTACTACAAACTGTAGTAACGTTCTGTGGAGGCGTCCGATACTCCACGTCAAAGCGTCCACACACTGATTGGAAGTGTCCTGATTCACCACAACTCCGGCAGGTGGCACCGATACCGGACAGGCAGTAGAGTCTTTATGGCGTCTGTAACCACACCGCGGACACTTCTGATTCATGTCCCGTTTTGCACTATACTCGCGGGTCTGACCCTCTGTCGCCGGTACGCAGATACTTTGCCTATCGCATCACTACGAAGCTCAGCACGAGTGTTCCTGGCCACTTCTGACGCTCGACAGACATCAACTGCGTTGTTAAGCGTCAAAGCCGTATTTTCCAGCATTGATTTAACTGCCTCATTTGTCACGTGCACCAATACACGCGGTCTCTAAGTTGGGTGTCGAAGCAATGCTGACAGAAGTCACAAAAGGAGGCTATTTCCTTCAAGGAGCAAAGGAAGTCGTCGAAGGTGACCCCTTCCTCCTGTATCCGGGAGTAGAACTCCGGGGCCCATCACCAAGACCTTTGCGTTCTAAGATGGCTCCCTCCATTGCCATTACGACCTCCTTGCAGGAGTGTCCTCAGCTATTGGAAGAGCGTACCTGATCAACCCCATTCCAATCTTCGTCCACAGGCTCAGCAGGATGGCTCGCTGCTCCTTCGGCGGTAGATTGTCGGCCCCGGGTCAACAAAAATATACCATCGAATTTCGTCTTTCCCGGCGGCGAAGTCACTTAGTGAAGCCGATGAGGTAGGAAAGATGCTGGTTTTAGCGGCGGCAGGGCAGCCTTGCTGGGGCGGTCCCTTGGTGGTAGAGCGGTGATCACTGCTGGCCGCGCACCGCCAACCGGGGCTCAGTAAGCGTTCCATCATAGCCACCATACGCTCCTCACGCTGGGCCGAGAGCGCTGTCGCTGCCCCTATCAGATACCCGTTGACCATGCTCCATGTTGGTACAGTTTTTCGACACAGAACACTTCCCCGGAACAACAGTCAGGGTGAAGGAAGACGACGACGAGATCCCATTCACTATGCCATTTTTATTCTTTCTGACTGGCCGGGACCTAGGGAAACACTTTGGTGTAGCAAAAGTCTTTCTTGTGAAGGCAACGTACACATAAATGGATGACGTAATACAGACAGCATGCCAACCGGACTACTCCTGTCCGGCGAGTTCCCGAACCCTGAGAGGTGCGCTCGTCTGAAGATATGCTCGAAACAATCGAGCCTAACATTTTAACTGCTAATTAACAACACAACAAATTCGCAGACTTTCTTAACCCCTTTCAGCGTCGACACCCTAAGATAAAAGTTTTCGGTGGGCGTCGGCCATTTGTTTTACATAAATAGTTAGTATTTAACCAATAAGTAAGGAAAATATAAATAATTTTATTCAAATCTCCTTTAAAAAAATTATTTTTGGGGCTCCATCCCTTCCCTGGTGCACTTCCCGGTGACAAATCAACGACACATGAGAGAAAAAAAGAGAGAAAAATGTTGATTCGTCCTAATTACAAGTAAATAAGGANNTATATAATATATTAAAATTACCCCATTTAAAAAACCATTTTTCCAGCTACCTAGTTAGTTAGCTACCTAGTTCCTCAGTCGAACAATATCGAGTTCCAATAACGAGTTCCTCTATCTACGAAGTGAGGCATTGGTTTTAGTTGAACTTTGCAGGACATCATCTATCACCATCGTGGCGTTATATATAAACGTGTCTAGGGGGGGAAAGTGCTTAGGACTAGTAAACTGCCTAGCAATTTCTAAGCAGCATTTATAAACTATTATTGCCCTAGGATATTGCCTAAGGCAAAAAAAGTAACTTATGGACATTTGAAACGTAATTTATTTTTCCCTAAGCCCTCAGACCTAACTATACAAAGGAAGAATAGAACAGACAGCAACAGATTTGTATATCAACGTTATATATGTAGACAGCAACAGTATAAAACAGATTATATGCAAATAATGTGAGGGTCTTTTAGTTTAAATAGAGAAAGTTTCTGCCGCTCTGCCTTGGCTGTCTCTGCCTTCTCACTGGCCGTCTCTGCCCTTCTCTTTGCTTGGGCAGATGGCAGTTCTTTTTTCCAAAATGGTCTTCAAAAATTGAGAAGATCAAGCTTCTCCTCTCTCAGGTGCTCGGGCTGGCCTTCGTCAACGAGAAAGACGGAACATGAGGAAAATTCGGCAGTTTTGGCTAGCGGCTCGACAAGTGTCGACTCCAGCAGTGGGGCTGCACCTGCTTCCAGGTGCTGTAGGAGCGGATCTTCCACCTGACTTAGATCATCAACACTTTGGGGAGCAGCAGGTGATCCTGTCATTTCAGGAACCACCAGGATCTGCTCGGCCCTGTCGTGACAGCTACCAAGCACCACATTCTCCCTCCCAAAAATTGTCGGCTATCAGGTCGTCCAGTCTGAGAGGGGAGAATCTGGTTCACCCCCACCTGTAGCAGTTAGAGCTCGTTTGTACTTTGCGATGTTGACCTTTGCGGCAGACTTAATCACCTGCCACCTTTTTGGCAGTCCTTCACAGATCGGGTTTTGAGGGATGGGGGCGGTCAGGGTTTTGGTGATGTCCTCCCAGGCATTGTCCTGCTCTTTGAGAGCACCCCGGCAAGGAAAATGACCCCGCAGGACATATATCCTTGCCTGCTAGAGGAGAGTCTCGTCTTGCGACCAATTTTCCTTCCTCTTCCTTACTTCAAGCGCCATGTCGTGGTGTTCTGGTATTGCAGTTGATCCCAAGAACTTATATGGATAGATATTCACGATTCTTTTGGTGCATATATATATATATATAAAATTATCCCTGCCATATTTTCCAGCTACCTAGTCCTCAGTCGAACAATATCATATATCTCCGAAGTGAGGAATTGGTTTCAGTTGAACTTTGCAGGACATCATCTATCACCATCGTGCGTATATATATATATATATATATATATATATATATATATATATATATAGTATATATATATATATATATATATATATTATATATATATATATATATATATATAAAATATATATATATATATACATATACAAACGTGTCTAGGGGGGAAAAAGTGCTTAGGACTAGTAAACTGCCTAGCAACTTCTAAGCAGCATTTATAGACTATTATTACCCTAGGATATTGCCCAGGACAAAAAGTATCTTATGGCACATTTGAAATGTAATTTATTTTTCCCTAAGACCTCAGACCTACCTATACAAAGGAAGAATAAATAGACAGCAACAGGGCCAAACGGGGCTGCCTGTGTGACTACTTTCTACCACTATCCTCAAGGCAGGAGTCGGAAATATGTGTTCATGTTACTAAAAAGGTTAACGTATTTTTTTTTCCAGTTCTATACTGTCTAGGAAACAGTGAACATACAGGGTGTAACACGAGTTTCTGCAAATATTGAGACATGATATATCGTATAATTCTAAGTAGAAAATGCTCTATACACATATGCTTTTTGAAGCTTCCTTTAGACGTGAGATGAATTGTAAAACATCACGGCGGCCGGTATTGTCACAGCGATGCAACTATGGAGGTGCATTCGCGTTTGCCACTCGGTGAACTTTTGAATTATTTAATCAAAATTTTTACTTGAAATGAAACATTAATTTAGCTTTTAACAACACTATTGGTATTAATGGGCTTGTTATTTACCAAATAAGCAGTACATGCGAACAGCATGGCTGTAATAAGCAGTGGCGGCTCGTGATAAAATAAAAGGGGGGACTGCAGCTTCACACAACAGTAGGATACATAAATTTTACCTATCTCAGGTATGAGTTGTGGTTGATGTTCACGGATTTCAGGGCATGGTAGTAGTGGTGGTGGTAGAAGGGATGGTGGGGGTGGTAGTGTTGGCAGTAGAGGGGATGGCTGAGTGTGGTGATGGTAGAATTACAGTATTACTTGAAAATAAAGTCAGTACCACTTGATTTTGCCGCCGCCCGCCGTCACTATGACACCGTCTACACGCACTGGCTGGGGACGAGACTAAAAGCTGGGGGACGAGACTAAAAGCTGGGGGACGAGACTAAAAGCTGGGGGACGAGACTAAAAGCTGGGGGACGAGACTAAAAGCTGCACGGCTGCAGCTCTTGGCGTTTCATAAGGGGCGCGGCGGCAGCAGACATGAATCGTACAGCAAATATGAGAGTAACTTACATTTAGGTCTGGTTTAATGAAAATTCACTTAGTAACGTATTGAAAATAACCTATAATGACTTTTTATTATGATATATTGTTAGTAGTGTATCAATTCTGCTGTGTCTCTAAAGACATCATACACCTGGCAGTGAGTGTCTGGGGGTGCTGCAGCTCCGCAGCCCTATGCCACGAGCCGCCACTGGTAATAAGCAATACTGTAAAAGGCTACTTGGCATCGTCTCTGAGCTGGTGAGGAGGTAATGACTCGCCTTCCTCCTCCTTCTTCCCTCCTTCCTACCCCGCTCCAACATTTGCCAAGTAGCCTTTTACAGTATTGCTTATTACAGCCATGCTGTTCGCATGTACTGCTTATTTGGTAAATAACAAGCCCATTAATACCAATAGTGTTGTTAAAAGCTAAATTAATGTTTCATTTCAAGTAAAAATTTTGATTAAATAATTCAAATTTCACCGAGTGGCAACCGCGAATGCACCTCCATAGTTGCATCGCTGTGACAATGGCGGCCCGCCGTGATGTTTTACAATTCATCTCACGTCTAAAGGAAGCTTCAAAAAGCATATGTGTATAGAGCATTTTCTACTTAGAATTATACGATATATCATCTGTCTCAATATTGCAGAAACTCGTGTTACACCCTGTATGTCAAATTATATCAGTTACAATTTGGAAGCGCTGCAACACAAATCATTGCGCTGCTTCATATATATATATATATATATATATTATATATATATATATATATATATTTTTTTTTTTTTTTTTTTTTTTTTTTTTTTTTTTTTCCGCAGCCTATCAACTCTGCGGAACTTCTGAATAAGGCGCCTTCATCCCCGGGGCGAGAGCTTTGTTCTTCTTTGTTGAACTTTCCAGGAAAACTGTCACCATATCTGTCACAAATATAAATCATCCATACGATATTTTATGATAAGTTTATTGCCGGTAATGTCGTTGAGGAGAATATCCCTACGCTGTGTTGGCTTGTCTTGTTAGATATGGACTGAAAGCAGTAGTAGTATTCCCAAAGCGTGTATCATAGTTATGGCAATTATGTGTCAGCTCTTGAATATCATAAATATATGTCAGACGTCATATATCATAAGTTTGAAATCTACTTGAACAGTGGCTCAACAAGGGGTGCAAAAACGGGGGAGCACAGGTAAATTTGGGGGGGTGTAAGGGCGAACCACCACCTGCAGGCGTTCGAGCAACAGTTCCTTCTTCCACCCCCTGGTTTCATGTTCGTGGCTTCGAGCAAGACTGGTTCGGTCACCAGTAAAGGTCTTCACCACGTCCCGACCTCTGCTTCAAACCACCAAGTCTCGAAGCCCTCTGGTCTGAGTGGAGGTTACGAGGCGCCTGGCCCCGGCTGTCCAGGGAGAAGAGTTCCCGAAGCAGCACGGGGAGTTACTCTCTCTCTCCACCTCTGCTGTGTACACTTCATCGTCCCTGCTGCCCAGGTCAACTACCCTTCCCGTCTGCCGTCGTCCCTGTGTCCAGTGCTCAGCGACCTACAGTCGGCGCAAAAAAACTTAGGACGCCAAAAAACTTGGGGCGTGAATAACGTCCTTAGCTGTTTTGACAATTTCGGTGGGAGCGATTGATTTATTTTACGTTTTTTGTATATCTGGCAGTATATTAGGGTTTCTGCTGTAGATTCCTCGCTCCTGCCCGCTCTATATCTTCCAAGTCATCATAGGAAGAGGTTGTTGTGTTTGGTTCTCCAACCTTCCTACACCCCCATTTGGCCCTCCATCTTCTACCGCCTTCTCCAGGTCTAATAAAGCATTATGCCGGGCAAATCTCTATCAATTGTGAAGAAGACACATATAGTAACCTTGTATCGAAGTGGGAAAACAGTTGGCCAGATAGCGAGGGAGACATTGTGTGTTTCCAAACATACCGTCTCGGTGTGGTGCAGGCGGGCGCAAGATGGTGAGTTAGAGACTGTTTTGGCGTGGAAGAACGGGTCAGGGCGGCCAAGAAAAACTTCAAAGAAGACTGATCAACTGCTCATAAAGCTTGTTGATGTCAATAATCATTTCCGTTATACGGAAATGTTTGTTCTATAATATTATCAAATAAAAAACCGTAAAACACACTAAAGAAAGGCCATTATGAGACTCACAAAAAATATGCATGAACTTAATATTCACCAACTCCAGCTCCCATTTAATATTTTGCGAAAAAACTTTTTACATGGACAATATCAATAGAAGCGGAATTTCATTAGCTTTCCATTGATATATTTAGTTATCTGATAAATGAATTAGAAGCATGCATAAATGAGCGTTAACTAAATAAATAACATCATGAAGTCGGGTAATTTTTCCCGATTGATGAGGTTATTTACTTACTTTACTTTAAGTTCATGCATATTTCTTGGGAGTCTCATAATGGCCTTTCTTTAGTGTGTTATAAGGTTTTTTATTTGATAATATTATAGAACCAGCATTTCCGAAGATAACAGTATATCTTTTATACTGATAAACATATATTTGGTAGGGGAAAATTACCATAAGCTGGCAAACACAGGCAGCAAGTGGAGTTTGTTGGTCCTCCAGCTCGCTCCGACGGGCGGCATTTGGCTTGAAGACGCTAGGTCGTGATGTCAGTGCAAGACACCTATAGCATAGCATAGACGTAGGAATTTAGTTTACCACAAAGCATTACGGATGAATGATAAAAATGTTGATGTGGAGACGGGGCCATACGAGCGTTGCTCTGGCCCTGTAAAAATACAACTAGATGAAGATGAATACACACAGTCAGTCACACACACACATATCTTTGAAATAATTATATTAATAATAAAATAATAATAATAATTTGGATCATAATAATAATAACAACAATGAAAATGATGATGCCATTATTAACCATAATAATAGTAGACTAAGACTAATAATAATAATAATAATAATAATAATAACAATAATAATAACAATAATGATAATTTTATCTAGGCTAGATTTGTATAGTGACGCCTGTGTGATATGTAATGATCCGTTTTCTGTGATGGTCTTGCGGGGGGACTCTTCCCTCAGGGGTAGAGGGAGGGCGGGAGGTTGTCAGAGCGGCATTGTCAGCTGAGCTGTAATCGGCCAATGATAACACGCGCCTCAGATTCTGAGGCTCTGAGCCAATGAGCGTTACGCTACCATACGTGTCTCGGCAGTCCGGTGTCGTGTGGGCAAGTGTCTGTTTATGAGGGAATGTCTGTTTACTAAACAAAGGCAAAGAAAACGGGAGTTGAGGGGAATAATTACTAATTTTGACAGGATTTTCTTGAAAATAACCTCATTGTGATTCCCACACAAAGTTACTATGATTAAAGTAAACCTAAACCTAACCTAACTTAACCTAACCTAACTTATCTTTTTTCTAACCTTACCTAACCTAGCGGTCTGCCGAAAAGGGAGAGCGCGTGGAGAATATGCCGCCTGGGCAGAAACCCAGCAACAAAGGTAGTTGCGCCAGCAACGACCATCTCTCCGAACTTCTTTTCCTAACGACGAAAGCTACAAAGTCTCCCTTTTCGGTCGTTAACGCGTCGGAAGGCGCTGACTGGCTAAGGCGAGTAATGACGTCATCAAGCGCGTCATCAGTCACCAGTCAATGACAAATAGTTTTTAAAACTTCTCGACCAATCACAAGTCAGCGAGACATATTTCCGGGCAAGAATGGCATGCCTGACTGCCTCTCCCCGCCTTCTGTCCCTGTCATCTCAAACTAATTCTCGTTTTATTCGTAATGCTTGCGTTTTAAGGAGTTTTAATGTATCAGATAGTAAGATGTATAAGTAAGGAGCCTGTGTTGCTAGTGTTTTGGTGGTAGGTGTGTGTGTGGGTTGAAATAGTGAATATTTGTGATATGGGGAGGCCCCGCGGCAAGGCCTCTCCGTCACTCTGCCCCGCCATCAGTCACCTCATCATAACATCTTTAAATCACCCTTATTTAAGGTGACACACGGTGCTACATTGATTTAGATAATGACAAGTATATATAACATCTTACCATAATCACTAAGTTGTATAATAACGAGTAATAAGACGTTTAATCCTGCCCAAACCTACAGTGGCGTAGGAGCTGGCGGCTCCAGCCGCCACACTCAAAAGTTTTGAGTAAAAACCCGCAGTTATCCGCCTCACCTGTGCCTTCCTGAAGAAGACAGTCAGCTCCCACGCCTGTGATAGCACCATAGGATATCACCAGGGATCATAGGATTCCTCAAGGGGTTCTCGCTCCCCTACTAAATATTACCAAAGACATCTATCTCCCTTGGTGAAGTTGGTGTTGATATCCACCTCACGGGCTTCATCATGCTGCTGCTGCTGCTGCCGAAGGCCGCGCTGCCAGACGTAGATGAGTCCCTTGCTTGTATTTCATCTCTTTACTCATATATAGGCTATGAATAATATCCATCCAAATGCAATCATATGTCTACATTCACCTATAAAAAAGTTATTTCATAGCATACCAAGTAATAATGAGCATGACTGGAGACTTCCGACCTCTGCTAATACCGGTCTTGAGCAGTCGTTGGCCAGTGTGCACGTTAACGACGAAACCGACGACTTTTCCGCGCTGTGGGTTCCGTCGTTGGACTAACGACCAAAAAAAGGTCTTTAAGTGTTTTGTGGCTTCTGGCCCTGGACATGCCTTTGTTGATCAAGTCAAAGTTAGTAATTACTCCCCTCAACTCCCGTTTTCCTTGCCTTTGTATAGTAAACAGACATTCCCTCATAAACAGACACTTGCCCACACGACACCGGTCTGTTGCGAGAAAAAAACACAATACCGAAATCCAATACCGACCATATAATATACCGATACCGGTATACCTAAAAACAAAAAATACCGGTAATACCGGTAATACCGGTAATAAAATACCGGTATTTCGGTATACCGAAAACCGGTGCACATCCCTAGTTTGTAAAGCTGGGCAAGATTCGAAAAGTTCAGTACTCGCGAATCCGATTACTTTGTCTGGCCGATCCGTAGGATTCGAACCCGGACTCGATTACTTTTGTATTAATATATATATATAATATATATATATATATATATATATATATATATATATATAATATATATATATATATATATCATATATTATATATATATATACGTATATGTATATATATATATAAATTATATATGATAAAATTGTGTATATTATATAATATAATATATAATATGAGTAAATCGATAAATTAATATAAATAAAATATTAATCCGAAAAAAAAGGCGCAGGACTTTTGTGGAGAGTATGACGTACTGGATTCGTCAGGCGGCCAGACGATTACTCAAGGACAAAGAGCACCGCGCGGGACTCGGGACTCGGGAGCGTGACGATTACTTGGATTCGTCAGGTGGCCAGACGAGTACTGGATTCGTCAGGCGACTAGACGATTACTCAAGGACAGAGCGCACCGCGCGGGACTCAGGAGCTTGACGATTACTGGATTCGTCAAACGGCCAGACGAGTACTGGATTCGTCAGGCGGGCAGACGATTACTAGATTCTCAAGTGGCCAAACGAATCTCAATACGATTACAACTTCCCGTACCTTGTTGACCACAATTATTATTTTTCCTTTGCCTTACAAAAGATTTGTAGGAATGCCAGAATGATACACTAGTTTATAATATATATGCATTTATTGATGAAAGATTAACACGTAAGTTTTTACATAAGAATCAGAGAATTACAGAGAATCCTTTCTTATCATATGTATATTACCAAAACATGCTTTAAAAAAATTTAATTCCGTATCACAGTACAAATATCACAAATAATAATTCTTTGAAAATAATTACATCTGTATCACAGAAAGAATATCACAAATAGCTACTCCTTTGATTATTTTTCGTATCACATAAATAATATCACAAACAGTATTTCCTTAATTAATAATTGCTTCCGTATCACATAAATAATATCACAAACAGTATTTCCTTAACAATAATAGCTTCCATATCAGACATAATACTACATATTTCCTACAAAATTCATGCAAAATAGAAAAGAAAACTTTATTCCAAAATGAATAAGATCATCTGGAAGGGAAGGAGGGTGAATTTGCATTGAATTTAGATGTCCTTGTTTAGAAAGAGAATCTTATATATGTTCGTATCTTTGAGGCTGCTTCTCCTATGGGAAATGAATTATCCTGCCTTTGAGAAGAGTCGTTCTGAAGGAACAGATGACGCAGGTGTGCACATAAATTTTTTAGCTAGCTTATGTAGTTTAGGGAAGAGTGGTGCATGCTCTCTTCACCATGCTAGTGGATCATCTTCTCTCTCTATGTGAGGCTCCTCAAGGTATCTCCTCAGCTCAATGTGCGGGCCTGTGGAGGGTTGACATGAGACGTGTGCAATTTTTCCATTGTGCTGTCAAAAATTGCTCCATAGTGTATTTTTCTTCTGTGGCACAGTGTTCACTATTTTGTAGGCTTCAGTGACGTGCTTGCAGCACTGTAGGTTCATCTGCACGCATTAGGGCCACCAAGCGTTTTTCCACTTTTTTCATGTTTGATGTGTCTCCAAAACGCATCTTTTTAAATCTAGGATCTAAAAAGGTGGATGCTGCCAGGAAAAAATTTCCTTCTACTACAGAGAACCTTCGCTCCGTTTGCTGGTGCAATACCCTACCCAAAGAAACTGTTTTGGTCAGTAACTGGTTCTTCATGTCGACCGAGGAATTCATGCAGTGTTGAATACCTCTCACCATGGGTATGATTTTAGAGAGGGAAGTTACTTTCTCTGCCGACATTTCCTTTGTTGCCTCTTCAAAGATTCTCAGAGCGTTCACAGTGCTCTGGAGGAGCGTGATTTCATCATTGCTCAGACACATGTCATTTCTCCCAAGGAGACAGAGCGTAGCTTTGACAGACTCGTTCTGCTCGAGGTACCTCTCCATCATGTAATATGTTGAGTTCCACCTCGTTTCTACGTCTTGAATTAATTTATTGACAGGGTGACTGTGCTGCTTCTGCATATGAGCAAGTTTATCTGACGCTTTTACGCTGTGGTGGAAGAAAGTTACAATTTCTTTTACCTTTTCTTTGACTCTCTGTATATCAGGAGTGTTTTTGATGGCATCCTGCACAACTAGATTTATTTTATGTGCGAAGCAGGGGATTTGGCGTACCTTTAGTAGGTTGATTGCTGCGATCATGTTAGCAGCATTGTCTGTCACAATGGAACATAATTTCTCCATAATATTCCATTTGTTGCAGATATGTTGTAACTTCTCTGCAATATTTTCTGATGTATGGGCCTTAGTCATACACACAGTTTCAAGGACAGAGGACTGAAGAACCCATTCTGGAGAAATTAAATGTGCTGTCACAGTAATGAAGCCTTTTGTCTGCCTCGATGTCCAGAGGTCATGAGCAGTAGTTAAAGAGATGTGCTTCGCTTTCTCCAGGTCTACTTTATATCTCTCTACTTCATGGTCGTATAAGAGGCGAATTTTGGTGAGAGAAGCCGTAAGAAGCCGGCTTCTTACGGCTTCTCTCTCGCTTTCGTGCCTCGCCAGAACGGCTGACAGTGCTGTTCGAGGCTCGCCCGCTCGGCGCTCACAGCTGATAACTGTAAACATTACAACCACACTGACGAAAGTGTACCGTCGAATGAAAGCCATTAATAAGTTACGATAACTGACTGACGATATTGTGAATGGATCACAACACATATCCTTCACATTAATGTTTTTTTGCTCCATAAACCAAGGACTATTAATAGGGCAAGGTAAAGAGGCGGGCACCTACGGACATCATATGGGGCTGGGTGGGTCGAGTCCACATTAGTGACTTATTTTTATAACTGCTGCACCTGATGGCAAGGGTCAGGTATAATGAGGGATTTCATTAACTGGCCATCATCTGGCCGCCAGTGCCCGGGGTTTTCCGCATTGATGGTTGGGCTGATTTTTGGGTTGGTTTATATTTTGCTTGGAAGATAGGGAGACTGTTTTTCATTCTTGGCAAATTTTTGGCATTAAATTAATCTCTCTCTCTCTCTCAGTTTAATTAATTACTGTATGGGTATATGGGACTCAACAAATACTTTTCTCAACTTTACTTTTTAGCGTTTAAAACTGCAAAATATTGCAGCTAAACTAGCTATTGGAGGAGTAGAAAGAAGGATCACGTTACTCCTATCATAAAGAGTTAAAGTGGTTAACAATTAAAGACAGATATATTTGAAAAAGTTCGCTGTTTATAAGGCTGTCAATGGGTTGTATCCGGAGTGGTATCTAGTTTTCCATTGTCAGGGAAAATACAGCCAGTACAACAAGGCAGCTAAAAGCCAGACCCATCACTGTACAAAGGCCTTAACTATGGAACAATTTGCCTTCATGCATCATTAATTATGGAAGTCTACACTTTTAAGTCTTGACTTATAAATTTACTTTTAATTGACCCTAAGTGAACTATAATTTGTTTCCCCATATCAAATAGCAGTTGCATATGTTATTAGTAGTATTTTACAGATATTTGAAGTGACTTTTAGTTCTTAATGTTTAATGTTATAATTAATTTCCTTTTAATGTTTCGTTTGACTTTCTTTTTATGTATTTTTTTCTATTTGCGTGACTTTCAGAAGTTTCATTTTTAGTATATATTGCATAGAACATCTGTGATGTAAGTTTGATAGTAAAACCATGTTTCATGGAAATAAAGATATTTATTATTTATTTATTTATTTATTTACTCCCCCTCTCACTCCTTCTCTCAGAGTCTTCTCCTTCATCTTCGGTCGGATAACACTTCATGCAACCGGCACATACATACCTGAAACATAGACTGTGTTACTATTGCAGATTAAACCCTTGCCATGAAAGGAAATAGAGACAGACAGCATTATGAGTGTTTGTTCATACATGACAATAGTCATGTTCATAGTTTCATCCTAAATTTTACCGATATATGCCACTTTTATAGATAAACAGGCTAAATATACAAGAAAATGCAAATAATATAAAAAGTATGTTGTTGTGTACCTATATAGAAGTTTTATAGGGACAAGTAAATATTAATAACAGAAGCAAATAATCCAACTATACACTTAAATAAAAAATATATTTAAACCTCAGATTTTAATGCACAAAGGGCCAGTGTAATACTGATTGGTCAGATAATTGTAACCAAAGTAGCCAGTAAATACGATTAACATTCATATTCAACAAATACAATTTTTCATAACTAGTTTCATAATTTTTTATTTCCTATATGCAGAAACACTCTTGACCCATAACCTAATCCTACTTAATGTCACCAAACCGAAAGTATTAGGTATATACACTGATGCTCCTGTAGTACTTTTTCAAAGTTTAGTGTATACACTGAACCCTAGCTTTTATGGACCTTTAGATAACAAATATCGGCTTCAACACTTTTTCTGCCAGTCCGGTATATGCGTGCTTTTACCGAATAAGTTCAGTATATGCGTTGTACGGTTCTGATTGTTTTTAATTGCCCTGTATTCGTGTAGTATTTGTGATGGCTGCATGTATGTAAGTATACGAACTTTCGTCAGATGTAACGGACAAAGTTCACGATACACGGAATTAGTCGGAAATAGGGAACTTTCACCTCATATAACGACCACAATTTGTTATATGTGAAAAGTTCGGATCACTCGGATAATTATAACCTCGCATCCTTCCCCCAATTTGTTCGTCAAAAGCGAGGGTTTACTGTACATCATTTACACCATTAATTATATGTCAACATAAAAATCAGGTACACCAAAAAATAGCCATTAATCCTGCTTTCATAAACATACTAATTTAACCAAAATATACAGAAATACACCATATATATATATAATATAATATATATATATATATATATATATATATATATATATATGTATATATATATATATATATATATATATATATATATATAATATATATATATATATATATAATATATATATATATATATATATATATATATATATATATATATATATATATATATATATTATATATATATATATATATATATATATAATATATATATATATGTATTTTTTCTTTCTTTTTTTTCTTTTTCATATGGTAAATCTTAAGAACAAGGGCTCCACCCCCTTTCTTCTTCTTTTTCTTATAGCCAACAAGTTTGGGGACATGGTGGAAACCGGGGTTTTTGGGTGGGGGAGCACACACATAAGGGAAATATGGCCCCCACAAAAAAATCCATAACTAGGGAAATTTCCCTAGTTCATAGACTATCGGGGCCATATTTCCCTTATATGTGTGCTCCCCCACCCAAAAACCCCGGTTTCCACCATGTCCCCAAGCTTGTTGTCTATAAGAAGAAAATAGGAGGTTGAGCCTTTATTCTAAAGATGACACAAACTCTACAGACCTAACCTAGCACCCCCCATCGAGCCCATCGGGCTGTACACTAACCTAACCTAACCTAACCTGACCTGACCTGACCTAACCTAACCCTACTGGACTTAGTTTTTCGCAAGAACCTGAAATTTAATATCGGCCATGTAGGCAAAGTAAGGATCGGCACTCATTAAAATCTAAACAGATGTGTTAAGGACAGTAAGTATAACACGTAGAGCCAACATTTGGGTCAGCTTACCGTGGAGCTGTTCTTAAGATTTTCAAGTTTCTAAGTTCTTAAGATTCTAAGTTCTTAAGATTTTCCCTCAACGCAATGCTAGTCATTTCCACAATACCTATCAGCACCTCTACCTACACATTAATATTGTTCATGTCCGTCAACAGTAATGTCATGCATACTTAAGATATCTTGCAATGTTTTGTGGTGGAATTCTGATGATGGTGAAAGTTTATGGTACTCTCGTCCCCGTCGGCGAGAGTTCCAACATTTTCACGTTCTCAACAAGTGTGAGAGATCTCTAAGAACCAAAATTGGAGCATAATGAATCTCCTATCACCATGCCATTCCATTTTAGCTCTATTAGTGTGGTCCGAAAGTTAAGCCCGTGCTACTAAATGTACAAATCAGGCTAATTTGTGCCATATTATCAGCGAAATTCAGCAAAAACTACTACGTCGCAGCTAGGCCCTATCGTCCGGCTGATAAGACATGATCATTCTTTCACCAGTTTTAAAGTTGTCCTGTCGTGTCATTAACCTTGTATATTCTTGTTCGTGGTCTTAAGGTAAGTGCATGCTTCTGAATGTACATCTATGTGTTTACATGTGTACTGTTATCTGTAATTACAGTATTTCTACGACGATACTCACTGTCTCAGAATCTCTGCCCTCCCCGCCATATTTGTTGTTATCTCTGACGTCACGGCAACAAGCGGTAAGAAGCCGTGGTAAGCGAGCCCTGGCTCTCGCTTCTTATGGCTTCTTACGGCTTGACCAGCTGGGCCAATCCGTAAGAAGCCGGCTTCTTAAAAGTGCCTCGCCATAACAGAAAACGCAAGCTGCAAGAAGCCGGCTTCTTACGACTTCTTCACCAAAATTCGCCAAAGGATGGCAGGAGAGTTCTGGTGATTTCTCTACGACTAGGTAGATTGTAGCGAGGGTTGAAACCATGGACCAATCGTTTGAAGCCTTTGTCTTCGACGACTGAGAGTGGCTGCAAATCATCCACTATCATCCTGACTACCATCTCGTCCAACTCCCTCTTTTTACCGGAATCGTTTTTATATGGTGTTGCCTTATTTATTGTGTCAATCAAGGTAAGCTGTACTGTAGAGCTAGATGGCTTTGAGGACTTGGCAGCCATATCATTGTCATTGTCCTCTTTCAACTCTGCGTACTCTATCGGCTGTTTAATACACAGGTGTTTGATTAAATTGGAAGTCGTACTTCCACAGGCCTTGAGCGTGCCTTTACACGTCAAATATACAACCATATCGGATGTAGTGCGCTCCATGTAGTTCCATATTGGAGCAATTCTGCCTCGTTTGGCTGCCATGGTACAATATATATGAGCTACTCTTAAGTTTTAATTGAAATATTGGACAAAATTATACGCGGCTAGGGACTTTCAGTGCGAGTCACACACCTTGTACACGGTGCCCTTGAAAAACGTTGCTGTTTTGAATCCAAATTTGTCCACAAATGAATAGAGGAAGGATTGTAGTTTAAGACCGAATTGAAAATATATGTGTATTCAAAGTATATTTGCATAGGGCTATGGAGCAAATTGTCACAAGTACCCCCTTTTTGGTAGCTGAGTCTCTATTGACGTCAAGCCCAGAGTTGCTAGTATACATAACCAGTGTTCTGACGTCACAGCAAGGGAACCAATCACATCTCAAAGAAAGCAATACTCGTATGGAAGCATCAAAATCTTGCCTACGGTCGCCAGCTAAAAGGAATAATCTGTTTAGTTTGCATATTTTTTTCTTTGTTAATTTGGCTCATTTGTGTCTTTGCCAAGTGTTTTATGAAGATAATGTTTAAAGTAAGTGATCTTTACGGAAAATATCGATTCTAACATGTATTCATTCACCTGAGTAATCGTCTAGCGCGGTACTCGATTACCAGGCTTGGTACTCGAGTACCGCTAGCCCTGACGGATTCGTGGTAATCGAGTCCAGTAATCGAATCCCGCCAAGCCCTACTAGTTTGAAATCACTTAGTCCCTGTCTCCTTGACTGACGGTCGATGTGGCGGGAGCTCACAGGCTCACACTCTCTACGTCACGTCACGGCTCTACACACTCATCAGACACACTCTGCATGACATAAGTGTCTTACCTTCTTACCTTACCTCTCTTATGCATAGCATTAGATCCGTGAGAATGTGATCAGTATTGTGTACTCAAGAGAGAGAGAGAGAGAGAGAGAGAGAGAGAGAGAGAGAGAGAGAGAGAGAGAGAAGAGAGAGGAGAGAGAGAGAGAGAGAGAGAGAGAGAGAGAGAGAGAGAGAGAGTTCTAGCTAGCACACAAGCTGGGGACGAGACCCTTTGCTTGTGCCGCTGTTGCCGCTTAGCGGGATAGACAAAGTTCATTTCCCACCTGACATGCAAGGTCATGCCTTCACCCTGTGCTGTCTTCGGATGTAAATATATGAGAAATATATGTGAGCAAGAGCACAAAGAGCCTGATGCATATTCCCGTATTCTGAAACAGTATGTCGAGTTTACTCTTGAACACATCATCTTGAACACATCATCTTACGGTTACGTAAGAGGTAACATATGACATAACCTTTGAGGGTAATTTGGGTGGGAATCACAATGAGGGTATTTTCGAGAATATCCTATTGTCAGTTATGGAGTTACAGCCATGCGTCTTCACAAGAGCTGGAAGAATAGGGGAGCGGAACAGGGCTGGAAAGCCCCAGTAGGGAAGACAGTGGGAGGGGCGACTTGCGCTGACGTCACGGAATCAACTCTGCTCCGCCCCCTTGGCAAACCTCTTTACATGGCTTTGGGGCTAGCGTGTTGTAACCCAATCGCGCTCGTTTCCCTTACAGGTGGTTACCATAATTTTCATAAATCAATAAGTTATATCATAGACCACTGTATACCTGGACTGCGCACGGAATATCGGCCTGTTGCACATGGGCCTGAAGTCGGAGGGCCGCTCGGATTCATATATATATATATCTATATATATTATATATATATATATATTATATATATATATATATATATATATATATATATATATATATACGCATCATATAGACTGGCTTATCAGTATATATGATATACTGTAATCTTCGTAAATGTTTGTTCTATAATATTATCAAATAAAAAACAGTAAAACACGGTAAAGAAAAGCCATTACGAGACTGAAGAAATATGCATGAACATTCACTGAACATTCACTTTAACTCTTCGCCATTTAAAACTTTGCGAGTCAACTTTTATCATGAAGGGTATCAATAGAAGAGCAATTTTATTAGCTTTCCATTGCTATATTTCGCTATCTGATACAGTAATTAGAACCATGCATAAATTAGCGTTAAATAAATAAATAAAACCATCAATCGGGTAATTTTCCCGATTGATGAGGTTATTTATTTGGTTGACGCTAATTTATACATGGTGCTAATTCATTTATCAGAAAACGAAATATATAAGTAAATAAATAACATCATGCATAAGTTCATGCATAATTCTTCATAGTCTCGCAATGGCATTTCTTTAGCGTGTTTTACAGTTTTTTATTTGATAATATAATAGAACAAACATTTACGAAGATTACAGTATATCATATATACCGATAAACCAGTCTATATGATAGTCCATAGACTACTATATCTCGTTGTCGGGCGCCCCGCAGGCCCCTATGCAGCCCCGCAATTCAAAACATTGTCGCGTGTGATGTCCAGGTATACAGTGGTCTATGGTTATATATATATATATATATATATTATATATATATATATATATATATATATATATATATATATAAAATATATATATATATATATATAAAAAATTATCCCTGTTAAACAACTATATTTTTCAAGCTACCTAGTTAGTTACCTACCTAGTTCCTCAGTCGAACAATATCTTATCTCCGAAGTGAGGCATTGGTTTTAGTTGAACTTTGCAGGACATCATCTATCACCATCGTGCGTATATATATAAAGGTGTCTAGGGGGGGGAAAGTGCTTAAGACTAGTAAACTGCGTAGCAATTTCTAAGCAGCATTTATAAACTATTATTGCCCTAGGATATTGCCTAAGGCAAAAAAAGTAACTTATGGCACATTTGAAACGTAATTTATTTTTACCTAAGCCCTCAGACCTAACTATACAAAGGAAGAATAGAACAGACAGCAACAGATAGATATACAAATAATGTGAGGGACTTTAGTTTCAGTAGAGAAAACTCTGCCGCTTCTGCCTTGGCTGTCTCTGCCTTCTCCCTGGCCGTCTCTGCCCTTCTCTTTGTTTGGATAGCAAGCAGTTTTTCTTCCAAAATTGCAAGCTCAAGCTTCCTCCTCTTCCTCAGGTGCTCGGGCTGACCTTCGTCAACGAGAAAGACGGAACATGAGGAAAATTCGGCAGCTTTGGCTAGCGGCTCGACAAGTGTCGACTGTAGCAGTGGGGCTGCACCTGCTTCCAGCTGCTGTAGGAGCGGATCTTCCACCTGACTTAGATCATCAACACTTTGGGGATTGATTGATTGATTATAATTTTAAGGCGCCGCAACTGCGGGGTTATTGACGCCTGCTTACAAAAGATACATGTAAAGTAAAACTAAAAAACAAAAAATTAGATGGAAAAAAAAATATTGAAAAGTCTTATAGCGTGTTTTTTACTCTTTTTTTTATTTGATATATTATAGAACAAACATTTACGAAGATTACAGTATACCATATATCGGATAAACCAGTCTATATGATATTACATAGACCACTATAAATCTCTTTGTTGGGCGCCCCCCGCGGCCCCTATGCAGCCCCAGCAATTCAAAACATTGTCGCGTGAACAGTCCGCATGTCTATGACACAGAATAGGAATATACGAAACGATTCAAATAAGACTAGTTTCATAGCCAAACGATAGTCATGTAGTATAGTTAGTACAAGCTAGTGGTTTAGTATGGCTTGGCTGGCAGTAGGTGTTAATGATGGTATCGTAGTTTTAATCCCCACCCACAACTATGACAATTTACAGCTCCCTGCCCTCCCTCCCTTTCTCCTTCCATTGAGCCTTCACTGGGTCCCTTCCTCCATCAGACGGATGAAGTAACTTTTAAATAGTTACTTCTTTGTTTTTTGGAAAAAAAATGGTTATAGACAAAATATATTCGTAACACTGAGAGCAAAGGTGTAACCATCCCGGTGTGTAATTCCATTATTAATGTATGTGTGTGTTCACGCCATGGTCTTGTCCACGCGAACTGGCTCGCGATCGCCAGTTTCACCCTCTCAAGTGGCGAGCTTGGAGCACTCATTATTAGATTGGAGCATCATTAATTACTGTGTGTGTGTTGTGTGTGGGTTTAGATGTGTGAATGATGTAGCCCATAATATGTGTTTTTAATATCTATAATGTAAAGTATTTTTTAATTTCACATTTATGTATATTCCTCATTGTGTGATAGTGTGTCAGAGAGAGAGAGAGAGAGATTGATTTGTTGATTTTAGTTTTAAGGCGCCGCAACTGGCGGAGTGTATTGACGCCTGCTTACAAAATACAGGTAAAGTAAACTAAAAAACAAACTTTTAAGATAGACATAAAAATATTTAATATACGAAATAACATAAAGAATAAGAGTACATTTGTAAAAACAACATAAGTTTAATATTAAAAACATCATAACTTGTTGAGAAGGCCAGCCTTTCTCAATACATGTATGAACTTCGTGCCCGGAGAAAACACCTCTCTCCAATTCCAGGGAAGGAGACGGTAAGCACCGTCCGACCCGCGACACCGGGACAACAATTGCACCACGTAGGTCCCCAAGACTGCACTCGACCACAAGTGCCGGCACAGTTTAAGGGACCAACAATCATCACCGTAAGGAGGGTGGCCCCCCTCCATGAGGAACCCATGAGATATATAGAGTGTGACCAATACGCATCGTGCCAAGGCTCTCCCACTCCGGAGAGGACCGCAAGTAAGCTTCCAGTCCTCGATACTATTTGGCGGATGGTGCGCAGTTTATTTTGGCCTATAGTAATCCACGTTCTGCCCAACTGTTGTGAACTGATCTATTGATTGCCGAGCGCAGGGTCCGTAGCCGCACTGCAAAATGTATAAGAGCTGGTCTGTAGCTGCAGCTTTTGCCAAGGAGTCAGCTTCCTCATTACCGGCAACACCTACATGTGCCGTACCCAACTAAAGCTGCACCGTCCGGCCTCGCCTCTTGAGCAGATAAAGCCATTCCAGGATCATTGACCAGCGGATGGGGAGAGTTAAAATACATAGTGAATTGAGAGAGCACTACAAGAATCCTAAAAATTGTAAAGAAACTCCGGAAGGGTAAAAAATAATCATGAGAGCATATAAAATAAGCACTTATTTCAGCCGTAAAAACAGATGAAACACTTGGAAGTCTGACGCCTTTGTTAACGATGGAATACGACACCCTAACCAACTCCTTAGTCTGATTTGGAACCATCAGTAAAAGACAGGGACCGAACTCTGATGTGGTGCAAAAGTGGTCTAACAAAACTACCTGGGCACGCTCAGCTGAGGAGGTAAGACCCTTTTTGAGAGCGGAAGGCTTTTGCAAAAGGACACTTTCTGGGGAGAAGCAATGGACCGGACGTCGTAGGCTATGTCGGGCAGATCCGGAAAGAGCAGGAAGGATCTTCGTCTCCATAATAGCTGTCAATCGAAACCAAGGGGCTTTGGGTAATCATTCTTCGCCCATGGAAAGTTGCGATCCTGAATCAACAGACACAGCAACGGTCAGCTATTGAGTCAGGGAGGCGTTGATGCGATACCACATCCTTACAGAGGACTTGCGTTGAAGATCCAATGGGAGGACACCAGCATCCCCAAAGACTTGGGATGGATGATGACCTGACGCCCCGGTCTGCCAGAACGGACACCCGCATGATGTAAACCGAATCCAGCATCCGCAGTCGAGTGGGTGTGGGCAGAGGAGATCACTTCACATCCAATTCAGAGCTTCGCAAGGATAAGTTGGCGTGTAGTGAAGATAGAGGCGTGTAGCGGGGGGCGACAGCCCCCAGCTTGTGTAGCGAGAGGACTTTCAGTAGATCCATGTTCCGGACAGTCAGTCTTGAGACACGAAGGTGAGGTACCCAAGTCAGTCTATTTTCAAAAGTGATCCAAAAAACGCGGGTCATTCCCTACATGGTAATCTCTTCCAGTAAATATACAGGTCTGGGTCGGGATAATCCACGATTCTGCAAAAATGAACCGCTACGTCTTCGTGGAAGAAAACCGAAGCCAACGATTCTTCGTCCATTCCAAAACTTTATCAATAGCAGTTGAATTCTTCTCTCTGCAACCGACATCCTGGAAACAGCAAAAGAGATAGATAACTTCTCATCCACGTAATAAATGTATCTAACTAATCCCCTCAGGCAGTACTCAAACAATACCATTGAAGGATGGCCACAGCGAACGGCTACACTCAAGACGCTACCTTGTGGGGGATGCCACCGTGGAAGCGGTGTTCAGAGAAGACAGTTATGTTGCCAACTCGAACTCGAGAAACCGGTTGGCTAGGAAACTCTGGATGAACACAGGCAAACGACCTCTTAGGCCCGAACTCGTACAGAGATTGCACTATAACCGTGTCTCATAGCGTGTCGTAAGCCTTTTCAAAGTTCGAAAAAGATGGTCACTATGGTTTGTCGAAGCGAATGCCCCCCGCATATGGATGCTCTAAGGAAATAAAACCTTCCGTAGTAGGGTGATTCTTACGGAATCCACACTGAGAACGGGAGAAAAAGTTTGTCCCGTTGCCAAAAACCATACCAGTCCGACTATTTACCATTTTTTTCGAATAACTTTACACACACATGAAGTTAGGATATGGGCCGGAAATTCGTCGGTAGTGAGTGGTCCCTTCCCAGGCTTAGGGATCGGAATCACCACCGCCAGCACCCCAGCTACTTGGGAGGTTTCCTTCGAATCCAGATCCTATTATATATGCTCAACAAGAAATCTAGAGCCTCATCTCGTAGATTGACAGAGCATCGCATATGGTACTCATCTTGGCCCTGGGAAGTGTCAGCGCAAACCTTCATGGCTTGACATAGCTCACGAGGTGGTAAAAAGAACATTGTAATATTCCCCTCCTCTGGATGAAAAATCTATGCCTCTCTGTTCTTGTCGCAGTCTGTCCTAGCACTTGTAGACGCAAGGTTCTGTCCTGCGCCACTGACACAAAATGGGAAGCAAATTCCTCTGCTAACAGTCAGGGATCTGCACAGGGTCTTCCATATAATCGATGAACTGGAGGGGAAGGATGGATAAACTTCCCTTTCTTTTCCTCACTCTTGCCAAACCTTGGACAAGCCCGGTGTAGATGCACAGATCGTACTTATATAAGCCCTCCAAGAGGAGTGACGAGCTCTTTCTAACCCGTCGGTTATCTACTCTTGACCATGTGAAATATTTTTAGGTTCTCTGAAGTTGGCCGCGAAATGTATTGCGTCTCTGCCGGGGCGGGAGTGACTCCTCGCTGCCGTACAGTCCTGATCCACCGACGGAACAGTCGGCGAGAGAAAGATCCAGATGTTGCGGGGGATGCTAGTCGAGGTTGCAAATGATTCGAGACACAAAGTATCTACGGCCTCGTCTATTGTTGGAAATCATCTATATGATGTTCAAAAACACAATCCTTTTGAAAGCCCTCCCCATTCTGCACGAGAGAGGCAACCATTTTGGGAGACATCGGAGGGGGCGAGTACACTGCCTTAGTAGTATGGTGGATACTGGTCACTTCCCCAAGAGAATCGGCCACCTCCCATGGCAATCGAGGGGCACCTGTGGACTGCAGAGGTGATAGGTCAATAGCAGTCAGATGTTCCCGTCCTGAGAATGGAAATGTGTTGGTCCCCGCGTGTTTAATATATTTAGTTGGTTGCCATCTATAAGAGATTAACAGAGAATCACCTGCGATGATTTCTGGTGGAATCCCCCCACAGAAAATGCCGCCCATTCTGTCTCCAAGGAGAAAAAATGACGGTGACAGCTGGCGATAAGATCTTCAAGATCTTGAGAGGTTATGTCCGTCATTTGGAGGTAAGAATATATTGAGCAAACAGTGTATGGTCTTGTGTCAGATTGATACGACCTGCTACGCCTGCAAGGGTGTTGCAGCGGGATGACAGTTTAAGAGGGACATCCGACGATGGTAAAGGCACAACCCCACTAAGCCACACCTGCCTGGGTGGTGTGTGGACAGGTATAAAAAACCCTGTCGGGCAGAGACACCTTCCCTGCCTATTTCCAATTTTGTTTCTTGTAAACAGATATTTCTGTGTCCAACTCGTTGAATGAGAAGGACTAGTTTTCTTCCCAATTTGCACGTAATCCACGAATATTCCATTGGAGGATTGAAGATGTTTATTTCGTGCGTGAAGTTGATGCAGAAGCTTACGCTTGGTAGACGCTGCGCTATTTGCAAGCCTCGAGCATCTTTTTTCTGTGTTGTGAGACGATGGAAACTACATTTTCTGTACTTCCCAATGTCGGTGTGGCGCTTGCGACATCCTGCGGTGAAATTGGGTTTCTCATACTAGGACCCGCGGCAGTATAGATACCGTAGTCACCACCAAAGATGCCGGATTTCTGGACGATGGATTTACACTTCTAATGTTTTACTGATAGCTCCCGACGAGGGTCTTGCAAGATTGCTTATCAATCGCATGGCTATCAATCTGCTTGTGTGTCCATAAGTTGTATGACACCTTCGCCATCAGCGTGATGTAGAGCTGTGGTCCTAGCCGCTTTCAGGGTGGTAACAGTGGCATTGATATTAAGGAGTCACGTCAGTACTCCCACACCTTCAGTAGGTTACTCTGTACGCACGTCCATCACCTTCTGCTCATCAAATTGATATTTTGCCCGGAGGGACGACCACTGACTCTAAGGACTCAGTGGACTGCGAAGTTCGCTTCTGGAGACTCCTTATTATGATGGGATTCTGGAGCCTCCTAGAGGAGGATCACTATTGTTCATATTTTCCCGCGAGCGGCATGCGCTACACTAGAGTGGTTGGAGGCTCATTATGAGAGGGAGTCAGCAGACTCCACAGGATCACAAGCGCCAGCAAGTATCCAGGCGAGAACTTATCTTCATTGGGATGGATGGTTAGGTTAAGAGAATGTGGTGGTGGAGCTGCATGGAGCTGATTAGGCGTTCTTAGAAGAAGCGAGCAGCCATAGCGGATGCGTAGGGTCCTTCTACCTCCTCCCCCGCCCTGCTTGTTCTGTGGGAAAGTTCTCTTCTGGCGCTCCAAGCTGGATAAATTGGGAAATTTGGCCAAATAAAAGTATGTCTTTCTTCTAATTTATAAGTCCCCAACTTTCAGGGAACTCGGTGGTGATTCCCCCAAAAACCACGGGGCAAAAAATGGAACGAGTAGGGAGTTTGACGGTACGTCCAGCTGTTTTATGCACCCAACGCCGGATCATCGACCATCAGCGAGGAGGGGATTTACAAAATTTTTTGCCGTGCCCAAAGCTGTAGCACTCATAGCACTGCATAGGGCGGGTCGATAAAGGCTTTTATTTTTAGAGACTGGGGGCCGAATCCTGATGGAATCGGGGAACTTGGATCCGTATAAATTTATAATGATCAGGTTTTTTTGCTTCCCCTGACCTTATAGACCTGTTGAACTTTTTCCGGGCACATGGGTGTTATTTCTGCCTCGAAAACTCAAAGAGGTCGTAGTTGTAGACTACCCCTTTACTGGTATTGAACTTTGTGAATAGTTTGATGGTATCGAAAAGGCTGTCTTCGGTGATGGGCATGTTGAAGAGCATCCGAGCCTGAGTAAGGTCTTTGGGCTCGGATTAGAAACCCCCCTGCCATACCTTTTTCAGGTGCCTTCCCCGGGATCATTCCAATGTTCTTTCGTCCTAAGTACCAATAGCGCGGCAAAGGAAAAGTTGCCACCACTTTCCTTATAATAAGCCACGTACCAAGAAGGGGTAGGGCTTGGGGCGGACAGGTGGAGTAGTTTGTAGTTTTCGTCAAAAGTGTTGGATGTTAGTCATCAGGGCCGTCTCCAACATTTACAAGAGCGGATGATTCGGGCTCTGTTGTCCTCGCTCCAATTTCCACTTTGTGGCGTTCCCATAAGCAGAGGAAGCATCATCTGCCGCACAAAATTTTATGTAGCACCTATTTGATGTCTCATTGATCATCATAAATAAGGCGGGATGCGGCGAAACCACACCATAAGCCTTGAACATATCATGTAATGCTCTGTATACATAGCCGGGGACACGTTTGTACAGATCAAGGTGGTCCAACGTAGAAGTGCCCCAGGGCCAGCTCGTCTCTCAATCCTGTCTGCGGTCCCTTGGATGCGGGGACCGCCAGACCGGGTGGCTGAGGATGAGGAAGGGCGGCTGCCCCGCTTCGTGCCACGTCGGGCCTGGAAAGAGCGGCCAGAGTGGCAATGTGAGAGGATTCAATGGGAGATGTCCCTAGTACAAGCGGACGTCAGGGAGAGAGGCAGGCCGGGGGGTAAAATTTTTTAGTTTTATACATAAACAAAATTACTTCACTCCCCCACGCCCCACCCACACGAGCCCCAACGAGGGAAGCTGTCTGTTGGGAAGGACCTTCATAACCCCACGCTCCAGGGGTAGCAGGGAAAGTATACGCTTCGTTTGCCTAGTGTTGTGCAGCCGCGGAACCGATGGCGGTGTCCCACCAGCACCTCCGCTTGGCCCTAGCCAACGCATGACTGCCGATTGAATCCAGCGGTGCCACACTGGACCTCCCGTCTTACCCCAACCCCCCTACCAGATGAAGCGTGTTGCCCACCGAAGGGAAACTACAACCCGCCCCGACGGTGGACTCAACTTCCAATAGAGGGGCGTGTGGGGAATCATCAGGATGCCCACGCACGGCAAACCCGTGTGAGCGGAGCGTAGAGTATAAAAGGAAGAAGAAGCGTGAGAAACGGAAGAGAAGGTCTCACGACGGGCCTAAGAATTCCGCCCATAAGAAGGAGAGAAAGGGGGAGAACATAAAGTCGACATTCACCGGAAGGCTCCACCTCCCAGTGACGAAGGGGGAGGCGCTTGGTCCACGAGGCCGACGGCACACCGAACCCAACAATGGCAGGCTAGGCCGCCATAGTAGGGTGTCACCGTCGACCACGCTTCAAGCCCCGCCCACACGACGAGGTGACTCCCCACAGCGGGAGAGAGAGAGAGATAGAGAGAGATAGGACAGATGCGAGGGAGGGGGAGATGGCCCCCGTGGGAATAACAGCATCACAGGCAACATAGAGGCACAAGCTTTTCATGAGAACACTTACAAGTAATAATAGTGACTGAAAAGCTTAAAATATCCACGTCAAAAAGTTGAAATAAGAGTACGGTTCTAATCAGGTATCATTAATATCCCTTGTCTGGATACCAGTGCATCTAACTACTCATAAAATAATATGTAGCTCAGAGTACCCTGTAACATATTTCAGGGCAGCAGTAAAGCTGTTAAACATGCAAATCATAGAATATACGTAGGTAACCTACGAGAAGGTTTAAACTTTTTCACTTTGATTTGCATGTTAATAGCTTACTGCTGCCCTGAAACATGTTACAGGGTACTCTGAGACACTTATATTTTATGAGAGTAGTTAGATGCACTGGTATCCAGACAAGCATAATAATTTTACCTGATAAGAACCGTACTCCTGTTTGAACTTTTTGACGTGGATATTATAAGCTTTTGAGTAACTATTATTACTTTTAAGTGTTCGCATGGAAACCTAGTGGCTCAATGTTGCCTTTAACATGTATCAGGGCAGCAGTTAAGCTGTTAAACCAGTGAGTGAAATATGGAGGGGTCTACAGGATTTCGCGCGTTGACAATATTTCACACAACACCGGTGGCGATTTTTTTTTAGGTGAAGGTTTGTTTATAGGTTAGGTGAGACCAGGCTTATTGTTGGAGGAACAAGATTAGAAAGATCATATCAGGTCTTTACAGGGGATGGGGTCAGTAAGGTCAGCACTGATGAGGCATGTACATTTTTCGTTAACAATATAATTGAAGGTCAGAAAAAAAAATATTCCCCTAGGTCTAGATATGTTCACATCGAGACGTATTATTTATAGACGTACAACATAATCAGAAAAGCGTGTACATTCAGGAAACGTGCTTAAAAAAATTGGGCGATGAAAAAGCTGATCCTAAGGGTTTTAAAGAAAAAAAAAGAATTTCCCAGGAAGACAACAATGGTGGCCCCAATTTTTCTTCAATATCAAAATGGTGGTGTCAGAAAAAACGGTTGGGAATAAGGGTGAATGTGAAGGCCAGATGGTTGCCGCGCTAGGCTGCGGGCGTCCACTCATCACAATACGCGGGATGCGGGACTCGCTCTTAGGTATATAAACTCTGTGGTGAGCTTCGATTCAATTCATTATGTAATAGACGCAGATGTATACTTAATAAAAACAGTGAAGGGAACAAAAAAGTACAAATAATGAAACTGAAGAATTAAAATCGACCGAGGAGTATCTACGGCCGAATTAAATCAGACTACGAGAAGTACTACAAACTTATTCATTATTGTTTACATCAACGACTTATATAGTTGGATTAAACAGTGATATCAACATGTCTGCTGATGATACAACGATAGTTAGCATGATTAGATCACAGTTGAATAAAAACGGTTTGCAGGGAGACGTAAAGTAATCGTCAAGACCCATTTCATCATTCTGTTTAATGCACTCAAAATATAGCCATGATCGAGTATATCAAAACATAGGTTGTTCACTTTTTGCATCCAGTCTCCCGTTTTTAAATGATCCCATTCAAAATCTGTAAATTCCCCGAGCTCTCAAAACCCACCAAACTGGCGACCAGCAGACGGACGCCACCACGGCTCGGCGAGTCACATGAGTAAGCCTCACAGCCCTGCTGATACAGGATGCGCGGAGACTCCGGAAGAAAATGGAGTACTTGGGGAATTTTGGGTGTTCTGATAATTTTTTTGCGATATGGCATATACTTGCATCCTTCATGGGTACAGTAAGAACGCTGTTGGACTTGGGCAGAGAGCTTAGCGCCCATTTCCGACTATTTGACCATGATAATGTCTGTGCAGCGCCATGGCAGTGGCGGGTGAGAGAAGCGCGGTGTGAAGCACATTGTGTAGCCGCGCTCTCAACGGCCACTCCCCGGCGCTGCACAGACATATAGCAATTAGGTCAGAAAGGGTGCTAAGCCTCTCCAAAGGCATTTAGCTTTCTTCCTGCTGTATCGATGAAGGATTGAAGTATATGCCACATAGCAAAACAAAAATATCAGAAACCCAAAAAAATCTTCAAGTACTATATTTTTTTCTGAAGTCTCCGTGTAATCGTATCAGGCAGGGCTGGAGGGCTACTCATGTGACGTGCAGCAAGTTTCCCGCCAACGGCTGGAATGGGGCTGTTGTTTCTTCCCGCGCTTTTTACAAGTCATGTTCTGAGGGGAAATAAGGGCGGGGAAATTAATATTTTTTTGTGGATATAGGTATTTTGACAATGAGCCATTCAACACTAATTGGCAAAGAAAAAATGGGTCTGGGACGATACTTTAAGAACATTAAGAACACATAAGAAAAAAGGAGTTACAGGAGGTCGTGAGACCTACACGTGGAGTTTCTGTTACTGAAAACACCACCTACATCTACTTTCATTCCCCATCCATGAAATTGTCTAGCCTCCTATTAAAAAACTCCCTATTGGACTTCCGCACTAACTACCTGATTACATTCCTTCCAATCATTTACCCACCCTATATGTGAATTTCTCCCTATTTAAACTTATTTAATTATCCTCCCTGTTTACTAAAAAAGTTATACGTGTGGGTAGGTAGTCAGGTTGGCAGATGGAATTTAATATTAACAAGTCTCGCGTATTAAGTGTGGTAGAAAAAAATCCTGGTAATAGGTACACTATACGCAAGGTATCGCTGAAAGATCAAAAAGGGGGAGAAAGACTTGGGTGTGCGGGTAAGCTCAGACCCCGTCCTAGGAAACAATGTTATTGATGCTAGAAATCGAGATTAATATGGTTTTCGGATTAATTACCAGGACTGTTCCAAAGCATAAGGCAGAATTTATACTTTAATGCATTAAAGACTAAAATGATAGTGGATGCGTAACCTTCGATATGAGAGGATATTGAAGCTAAGTAAATGTACACTCACTCAAGAGCGTAGAGAGCGAGTCCCGCAATTTTTTTTCCCGCTGTATTGGATGAGTGACGCCCGCAGGCTAGTGCGGCGACCATTCTGGCTCCACACACCTTTAAGTCCCAATCAGTTTTCTGACACCACCATTTTGATATTGAAGAAGAAACAAAAACTGGGGCTAAACATCGTTTCAGAGAAAATTAATATTAGCATAAATCTGCCCAACATTAATATTCAATTATACGAAAAAAGAACGGCAAAATAAAGTAGCTCAAAACATTTCCACATTTGTTCTTTCAACTCATTAGTGTCACGCTATTGTTCATTGTACTATTATTTTAAACGCTTTTCCTGAATCTAAACGCTTTCCTGATTATGTTGGTATATGATACGTCCCGATGTGAAAAATATCTAGGTAGAAGTTTAGAACGATAAGATCACAGAATAACGATCACAAATGCATGATGTAGTTTAAAACACAACATAGGAATACAGATCACATATAGATTACGATACCAATTCATCAACAATTAATAACAATAGCATTGTATTCTACGGACCCGGTAGCAGAGTGGACTAGCGTCTCCGAGTGGCGTTCGGTGAATCCGAGTCGATCCTCGATGAGAACCAAATATTCTGCACCGCCGAAGGGGCCTAAGAACAACCTATATTGCCATGCCCATTAACTCTACCTGGATGCGAGTGCATCGAAAGGACAGGGGGGTGGGGGAACATGAGCTCTAATCACCGGCGACACTATAAATACCCTACCTGAGCCACCATTTGGGCGAAAAGCCAACAATTACAGCCCTCAGTGAACCTCCAGGGTCTACCATTTAGAAGTCCATGCGTACAGGGCTATATAGGCACAATTGTAAACCAAAAATCAAAACAACATGTTAAAAATTCAAACGCCCAACACAAAAAAAACTCTGCCTACAGCTACCACACCAGCGTTGTCCCGCCCCTAATGAGCGTCGCAGGACCAAACAGTGGAGCTGCCCGGGAGGGGTCTCTGGCCGTCGTAACAACAGGTTTTCCCACCCTGGTGCCTCCTTAACTAGCACTCTGATGGCCCCCTTGTGTCCCCCACCCCTCTGGTCCTGTACGCTAGAGACCAGCAGGGTTCGACTTGTATCACACCAAGGGACGCTAAAGAGCGACCAGAATGAATCTGCAACCACGTGAGCAACAGCGGTAAACAAACAAGGGACCTTCTAAGGGCAGCACTACAACTGTCGGCCACCGAGGATGCCAAGGCCTAAGCATCGCCCTTGATCGTCACACCATGTAGATCCCACCCGCTCCGCTCCTAGTACAAGTTTACCTACTAATATAATGGTTATCAGTATAAAAGACATTTACGTTATCTTGGAATCTTTTTTTCTATAATATTATCAAATAAAAAACGTAAAAACACACAAAGAAATGCCATTATGAGACTTTCAAGAAAAATGCATAACTTAAACTCTTCGCCATTAATATTTTCCGTGAAAACTTTTACATGGAGAACATAAATTAGGAAGCGGAATTGCATTAGCTTCTATTGATATATTTCCTTTTCTGATAAATGAATTAGAACTATACATTAAATTAGCGTTAAACTAAATAAATAACCTCATCAATCGGGAAAAATTACCGATTCATCTGTTATTTACTTAGTCAACGCTAATTTAGGCATGCTGCTAATTCATTTATCAGAAAATGAAATATATCAATGGAAAGCTAATTAAATTTTGCTTCTTGATATTCTACATGTAAAAAGTTTTTCGCAAATATTAACTGGCGACAGATTCGACATGATATTTTTGAAAGTCTCATAATGGGCATTTCTGTTGTGTGTTTTACGGTTTTTTATTCATTGGATAATATTATAGAACAAACATTTCCAAAGATAACAGTATATCTTTTTATAGTGATTAAACATATAGGTAGGAATTACCCCGATTTCATGATTTTTAATATTTAGTTAACGCTAATTTATGCATCCTGTAATTCCTTTATGAACTAAACGAAATATATAATGAAAGCTAATTAAAATTCCGCTGCTATGATATCTCCAGGGTAAAAGGTTTTCCAGCAAAATAGTTATATGGCGAAGAGTTCGTCTCGGCGTCATCAAGTAAGCAGTTTCTGAAAGTATAATATAGCATTTCTTGTGTGTTTTACGAATCTTATTTGATAATTTATAGAACAAAACATCCGAAGATAACAGTATAGCTCTTATACTGATAAACATTATATTAGGGAGGTAAACTTGTACGGGGAGCGGAGCGGGTGCGGATTAGATGTGTGACGTCAAGGGCGATGCATCAGGCCTGTCATCTCGGTGGCCACGCTAACAAACCCGTGGGGAGCGCCTAGGTTCACAGGGAATCACAAACAGAGTTACAGTTCAGCTAAATCATTTAACTAGCTGTTAACACGGAAGCAACTGGGACTAAATCCCGCTCACTGTGGCTGTCAGTCCAGAGGAAACGTTGAAAGTGAAAATGACGAAGCCTCAGGCGTAGTGTAGATCAGCTCAGCAACCCGAGCACGAGGGCCCAGGCCCAGCTGTTTACACTGTTGCGTTTAGGTATGAGCGAGAGAGCCGAACCTTCCACGACGGCTGCCTGGATAAGATAGGCAGTAGGGATGTGCACCGGTATCGGTATACGAAATACCGGTCTTTTATTTTCCGGGATACCGGTACGATATATTATTTAGGTCGATATGGATCTCGGTATTATGTTTTTTTAGTTTTTTCTCTTTTTTTCTCGAAACAGACTCCCTGACTAGTGCCAAGACCAAGATAGTACTACTCCGACTGCCGAGACACGTATTTCAGTTATTACTGATATATTTACACGTAAACTGAGTCCATATGACTCTATGAGTCCATTCTCCAACATTCACACCCTATTTTGTGAACCAGTTTCTTTCCATCTTTTTAAATCTACGCTTTCAGTTTGAATCCGTTAACTTCTCGTTTTATCTACCTGGTTACTAACCTTAAGAACTTTTCCTACTGCCTATATGGTATTCCCTTTATCCACTAAAGTATTCTATCACGTCGCCCAGTACTCTACTAATAAAAACCATTGTGTATTTCAACCAGAGCGGGACCGCCACCGACCCACCAGGGACAGGCACCGCCAGTTGCGGGTCAGGATTCTCAGCGGAGAATATTTGGTGGTCGTGCTGGTCAGACAGGGGCATTGATTATAGAAAAATTATTAGGATTTGATTTTCGATTTATCATCCGGGAATAATTTTGTTTATGATTAGATTAGATAGTCGTTTTTTCATTTTATGATTATGATTTGATATGATTTTTCGCTTACGTATTTTGATTATGATTAGAATTTTTTCATTTTGCTTGATTATGATCTTAGATATGATTATAATCACATCTTATTGTGATTATTTGTAACAGTAATGATTATTATTGAGGTCATTTTTTGTTCAGTTATACAATATGTCAAACAGTGTTTTATTGCAATTGACACTAGCTTAAAGGAATGTGTGACTTGTCAACAAACGCAAATTAACACCTGCACCACACCTCCTGCTTACCGATTTGCTTGACAATATCATCGGGATATTAGGAAAACACTGAGAACACTATCGGCTTCCAGAGAAAATTTTGCATGGCATTAGTATACATTTATCACTGTATGTAAGTACAAAGTATAAAGAAAACAAGGGTTAAGTTAAAACAGTGCCCCATAAACATCTTTCCACTAGTTTGGCTTCAACTCCTCATGCTCTGCTACTTATGATCACATTAAATTTATAAGCAAACTTCCTGAATCGGCACACTTTTCTGACTATGACGGTTTATTAGGATGCGTCCCAGTGTGGAAAATATCTAGAGGGTCAAAATAGTAATTTGATATTGTTTTGCTTACATCTCAGCCGCCGCGTGGCCTTCTCAGGAGCAACTTGCGCGAAGGGGTGGAACGTTTTCTGCGGGATACAGCAAGAGAAAAGTGACCCCTTGAAAGCGAAATTTCCTACTGCCTCCCCCGCAGAAAACGCCTGTAGTGTCATGCTTTGCAAACATGCTGGACCTGGGAACATATATAATATGAAAATTGGCTAATTATTTAGGAGAAATAGAAATGCTACATGGAAAATACAATGAAATAATCACAATAATTCACATTTTAATCATTGATTATATGGAAGAAAAATATGATTACGATTTGATTATGATTAAAGCTGCAGCTTAATCATTTGATTATGATTTGATTATGATATACCAGTTTGCTTAACTTTTGATTATGATTTGACTTATGATTATGTAAATCACAGCCTTGGAATTATGATTTTTTTTATTAATAATCATAATCATGCCTTGTCTGGTGCTGGTTAGGGGCGGTGGTTAGCGTGTCTGTGTTGGATAGTGTGTACATGGTTCCGCTACACACCGACACAAACCGGGTTGCCTCGGTTGGACATCCAGCTTCTGTATGGTGCACTATATGGATGAAGGATACATTAACCCCTTGAGGACCAGAACGTAATTTCATTGTTAAGATAACCACCATTCGACAATTGGTAAGAACATAAGCAATATTATATAGGATATGACCTGGTTTAATCATTCCTTGTCCATTAGCTAATTTGTTTAATAGTACTTTTCGTAGTTCTAGGCTAATAAAAAAGACTTTCATATACCAAAGGAAAGGTCTGGCTGTGAAGGGGTTTTTTTTAACATCATGGTGCCGAAGCATGCGTGTCTGTACACCATGTTCCACAGGAGATTACAGGCAACAATGGCAAGGATATACTCTGGCCTGAAATAGGGAATAATTACAACAATCAGGGGAAATTGATGTTATATTTACGTTAGTCAATACATATAGTTGATAATTATTAATGTAACAAGTATTTAGGTACATGAAAACACTTGACAAATGAAGTCATAATGTAACAATGTACATTTAATGTCAATGTTAAAAATCAAAATATATTATCAAGCCGTTTCAGGCACAACTCCAGCGCTTGTCACCGTGTCACAGTTAATTGTAGCATCAGCGAAGCTATCAGTTAGCGAGCAATAGCGAAACGATCTTTCCTGTTACACGGACAGGAAGTACTGCGACCGTACTGCCGGGGAGACCTGACGCTGCAGTGTGAATACACGTGCCGGTGGCGGCCATGGCCTATAGGCAATGTAGGAAAAGTTTCTTAAGGTAGTAAGAGGGAATAGAGCAGAGAGTAACGGATTCAAGGCTGGAAAAGCGTTAGATTTAAAAAAGAAATGGGAGAAGAAGAAACTGGGTCACATATAGGGCGGTGAATGATGGAATGGACTAAAGTCCGGTCAGGTGGGTCAATGCGGAGAGGAGTTATTGGGGTCTTTAAAAAAGTTCTGGATAAATTCAGGGATGGGGAAGAGAGGTGGATATAGGTAGAGTTTGGTAACAGGGAACTACCACGTGTAGGGGTCTCACGGCCCTTGTAGCTTCCTAAACTTTCTTGTGTTCTTATGTAGCGGTCAGGTTACGGGGGGTTGACATGCAGGTATAGTGGGGACTCAGCATGAAGTCGCTGGTCTGTGATTGCTTTTCAATATACAGATATCTCACTGTTAAGTTGGGATTCATCACAGGAGGTTAGTAGGTGGGAGCATAAAGGGTGATTTGGAGGTTGAGGAAGGGTGTTGGAGGTTAAGGAAGGGTTCTTTTTTTTAGGGTGGGAAGGATGAAGGGTTTTTTGGAGGTTAGGAAAGGGAGGGAAAGAGGTTTTGGAGGTTAGGAAAGAGGGAAAAGAGGTTTTTGGAGGTAGGGAAAGGAGGGAAAGCGGTTTTTGGAGGTTTAGGAGGAAAGGAAGGGAAAAAGGTTTGGAGGTTAGGAAAGGAGGGAAAGAGGTTTTTGGGAGGTTAGGGAAGGAGGGAAAGAGGTTTGGGATGTTAGGGAAGGGGTTTTGGGTGTTAAAAAAGAAGGCCTTTGGGTGTTAAAAAAGAGGTTATTGGGTGTTGAAAAATTTGGTTTTTTAATAGGTTATTCTTCTTGCAGAATGGCATGGTATGTTATTGTAAAGGTCTCTGGTAACCCCCCCCACACCACACACACACTTTCCTATACCCCCCCCCCTCACACACACAGACCCCCCCTCACACCAACACAGACCCCCCCTCACACACACAGGACCCCCTTCCCTTTACAACCACACACAACACATTAGGCGCCCCCCTTCTAATATACTGGCATAGGCCTAAAACGGGGTAGGCCTGATTCCTGGGACACTAACAGACTAAAAAAAAACATTACCTACATAACATCCAAATCATAGACGTTCAGAACCATCTTCCTCCCTCTCTACAGCCAGCACAGCCAATATCCACCTATTGAGTGATTTCCGGGTTTGTGCATTGATATCTCCCTATTGACTCTTGCTTCAGCTTGCATATGTCGTGGTCCCTCTTAGACCATCAACACCGTTGTCACCATTTAGGTATGCCACCTTGGGAGTGGTACTCTACAGTCCTGGTTTTACTCCGCTGCCACCACCCACATTAAGTGGGAAAAAAAATATATAAATGAAACAAAAATAAAAGATTAAGGAAAAATTCATGGAAGACTGGTGGAAACGAATGACAAACGCGTTAACAATATTTCTAAATTATAATATATTTAACTTACTGTTCACTGGTAATTAATTATACATTCACAAGGTATCTTAATATTAAGTCTTTCCTTCCCTCCTAGCGATACGCAGGCGAAATTGTTCAAGGTCGTATCCTATATAGTTACTATCTTTGGTAAACTTCGGTTGCACTGTCACCACATGAACGATTACGCACATGTAATGCTCAAGTCGTCAATCCTTAATATAGTTTACTATCTCTGGTTAACTTCAGTCGCACTGTTACCACTTAACGATAAGATGCGTAATGCTCAATAGTTATCCTAAATATAAGTATACGGTCAGGTCTAATCCCACTTCCAACGTTTCCCTTCTCAATTATTTTTCAATTCTCTTCTCCTTGTCCTCACACGGCTGGCTGTGACATGTTGAAGTTGCCCCCTCTGCCTAAATTTATGAGCGCTTGGCCCCTGGTCCGCCAACACGCATCCTACATTGGACCCTAAGTAATACAACTTCTTAGTCCTGGTCAACAAAAGGAATCACCAAAAGTCATTTTACATCTCTAGTTAACAAACATTCATAACATACCCTTTACCAAGGGCGAGAATATCACCTCCCCACAAGGCGACTTAACTCCAAATGAACTCGAGCTGCTTCTAAGAATTATCCCTAACCTAGAATCCCCGTTATCACCTCGCTTTGCTACGTGTCTAATTAATACTGGCTTAAAATATAAGCCTAAAAGTGATTCAGGAATGAGACGTGGAGGAACATTCCTCGTTAGCTTATTGATACTTAGTTGGGTTAATTTCAATCTCTTCCCCTATTAATGTTAATTCTCGCGTTACACATACAAGGAAGTACAAGCCACCGGGTGTTACCCGCGTGATGTGGAGGTAGAAACAAGTGTTGAAGCAACGGAGGTGACACAGGGGATGAAAGAATGATGGGAATAAAGCTAGAAAATAGAAACTAAAATACAAGCGACACTTGAAAAATGCAGGCGCAGAGCTGCTGTCTTGTGATTGGCTGAAACGTTTGAGACCCCCCTCCCCCTCTCTCCCCCCTCCCCACATCTGATTGGGCTGGCACATTTGTTTTTACACAATTGTGATTCGCTGTTTCGAGGCTTGTGACGTCATTGCAAGTCGCTCAGCAATCAGCTATCGGGTGGCAATAGCCAAAACCAATGTGGCCGCTACTCGCCATGTTCTCGTACGGAATACCACTAGTCCGGGGTGTAGAGATAGAGGATGTTGTTGAGGCGAAAAACAGTGGCCCTTATCTCTCTAGAATGTCTCTGCCCCTGGTCGGCCAAAACAAAGCACCATGGCAGGCAGAACACCGGTACTTACCCCAGAAAGCGGGTCACAACCCCCGGCTAACACCCTGTACCCCATTCACGGCTGGGTGGACAGGGGCTAGGGGTGTAAGGAGACCGCCCATCTGCATAGTCCTGGCCGGGATTCGAGTCAGCATCTCTCAGTGTGAACTGAGCGCGCTACTGCTGCGCCACAAGCTACAGGAATATGCTCATACTCCACACAGCCTGGAATAACTTTGGCTCTTCTCTGCCCTTCTGTCTTTCCTCGTGGAAATTTACAATTTATCCTCACCATCGCTTGATTCGTTAAGATGATAAAAATAGTTTCCGTATTAACGTATAAAAAAAACATACCGTAGATAACTAATGTCACCATGACAACGTTTTTTTTTCGATTGTTTACCAGACGTTTTGGGGCGTGTTATAATACTTAAATTGCATGGGGTCTATTGATGTCAAGGAGTTAGAAGTGGGCTATCTGGAGAGTCTGTGTCATTGTGTCTTCATCTGTGTATATTATGGCTAAAATGAACAAAATACAAAAAATATCAACGAGTGGCGACCTAAACTAAGATCACCAGCTCGTGTGTATATGTTTCAGAGTGTCCTCCCGCCGTCGTCGTCGCTTGAAAAAAAAAAGCGAGTAGCGAAATTTGAACCGTATATACTTGCAGATAGAAAGCATAAAACAACACTGCAACAGGGTCGATTATAAAGTCATGCAGTGGCATCGTTGGGTATGCAAGGTAGAGCACTCGCACACTGGCCTTAAGAAAATGTAATAATAATAATTAATTATTATAATAATAAAAAGCTTTTATTTGCACCCGAAAGCATACAGGAAAAAAAAATCACAGCAAGTAATGAATGATTAACGCAGGTAATCCATCGGCATGCATACAAAGGTATAGGCTCGTGGCTATGGCATTAGAGCAGAAGTTAGTTAAATCATCAACATGGATGATCTGGTGGACGAACTTCGCCAAGATGAAACTGTCGTTTACCCTCTGATGCTTTGATGCATCTATTTATTCTGGTTAGTAAGTGATCTTTATGATATACTCTTAATTATAGAAATATTTTGATCAATATGTTATCATTAGATTTCACAAAGGCAAAATCATAAAAAACACATTTCTACATTGCTCGTTTTCTGGAGAAAAACAAATGACAACCTAGAATCTTGTTGTATTGTTTCTACAGGTTTTTATAGCATAAACCACAGTGGCACCTCCGTCCTGCACCTGCTCATCTCCACTGAACTGGTAATCCACTCAGGTAAACCGGAATCTGTGCTCTGTTACCCGCGATGGGGTCCTGTAGCACTTGTTGTTCATATTCAATAAGAAATAACTATTTTTTTAAAAAACGTTTTAAAAAAATTATTGTAGTTGACTCCTTCATTCATACCTTGATTAATTAAATCTATATATAAAGCTGAACGTCTGTGTGTCTGTCTGTCTGTCTGTCCCTCTATAGTAGTGGTTCCCAACCTGGGGGTAAATTACCCCCCGGGGGTAATGAGCCTATACCTCGGGGGTAATAGAGGCAACTGAACTGAAAGTATTTTTTAATGTTATGAGAAGTATATGAGCAGATCGTGTGAATGTGTAGATGACATAAATCAATTGAAAGTTAATTTATGCGTGAACTAATCTGGTGTCACCTATCACCTAATGTGTAGCATATGTGCAGTTGTACACCTTTGTGCCGAAAACCCGAAAAACTGTTTACGATGTGCCCACAAAGAAGGTTAGACCATGGGTCCCACGGCCAAAAATCCGAAAAATTCGGGCAATTTATCCAGGCAGGTATTGTAGTCACTCTGCTTTGGATATGGTGTAGTTTTGGGAATGTGGAGCATAAAATTCTTCGGTTTCGAGTTACATTGTCCTAATATCCTCTTAAAACATGAAATTTTCTATTTTTTTGTGGTCGCTTCCCTCGCATCTTTTTTATTCTTTACATTACAACCCCATGTTCACTATAGATATGGTATAGAAAATACTATTTTTTCAGAATTTACGAGTGAAAATGTTGCAAATCGTTTGCACAATCTGTCACTTTATGAGGTTATAATCACCGACAATTAAGAACGTTTAATTCATTTCACCCAATTGCATTCATGCAGTGTTTTCGTAGAAAGAGTGTTTTTACTTATGTGAAATTTCGGGCAAATCAACAACTCGGCCCCCCCAAACCAACGAGTCCCCATACGCCTATGGGTGTAGGTGCACGACGGTGGTTTAAAATGTTTATATCCATATAAAATTAATTGGGTTGTTAATGAGAATTTGCTCCCAAATATACGTCAGATTGCAGGAAAAGCATGCAAGAACCTTAGATAAAATTCTGGGGCCCTTGAGTGGGCCCCAGACCCCACGCCGTGAAGGGCTTCGCACCTACAGCGCTTGCACCTACGTCAGTCCTGAGATGTTACAAGTGAAAAACCAACCCGTGCAAACATAAGTTTAGAGCCTACCTAGCCTAGGGGTAATGGGCCTGGGAAAAATGTGCATTTTGGGTAGCGGCCCCAAAAAGGTTGGGAACCACTGCTCTATAGGATAAGATAAGATTTTCATCCTATCTAGACACTTTGCAAGTACCAACTACAAGGTTATTGACTATACAAAGCGCCGCCACGTCAGCACGAACTAGGCGGACTCGAACCGCTGACCGAATGCACAGGGACGCTGCACATTGCGAGGTCACGTCTCTACCAACCTTGCCACCCTGACGGGCTGCTCTATAGGAAGAGAGGCAATAGAATATACATAAAAAAAAAAAAAAAAAAAAAAAAAAAGTATTCATATGTAGAATTTCCCGAGAAAGACAATGGTAATAGTCCCAATTCTCAAAATTAGGCCCCGCCCCCTTAAAATGGCCGCGCGCGTGCAGAATATACAAAAAAGTTAAGTCAATTCGTATACATTGGCCAGAAGGGAACGCTCTATCATCTAGATGAAATTTCGCAGACATTTGTTATATATTGTTACGGGTAACGTAACTGCATGATGTATTGGGGGAGAAGGCTGTATATGTTATGTGTGTATGTCTGGGTGACGCGCGAGGCAGTGTGTGTGTGTGAGGGTGCCTGGTAGGTACGACCTTGGACCCAGCAGTGAGGCGAGGCTGCCCGGGTGGGAGGCTGGGGGTCGGTGCCAGAGGAGCGTGGCTACAGAGTCACGCAGGGACCAGGAACGAGGGAGGAAGCCTCGTGTCGGCGGTCGGGGTATCGCGTGGGGGGTGATTGTGGCGTGGATGGAAGGGAATTGTGTATAGTTGTACTGTGTATGTTGTACTGAGGAAGGAACTGTGTGCCTGTAGGGATACAGAGTAACCCTTGCGACCATCTGCAAGAGATGGGATGGTGACTCTGTAACTGTGTACTGACTGTCTTTGTAGTGAGTGTGGCTTTGAGTCATTAAACCCAGACCTGTCGTTTGTGTCTCCTTCGCCCCCTGTGTTTTGACCTCGTGTACCACTTAACTCGCCTCATCTTGACACACCGAACTCCTGTAGAAGTCGCCTGCAGAAGTGAGTTGCGCAGTAGCGGGTTATTGTTACCTAACACAGCCCCCTCCTGTACAGCTCCTAGCCTGTAACAACCTGGTGTGGTGTGGTAAGGTCCAGGAGGGGAGTGAACAGCGTAACAATTGGTGTCACGAGTGGAATTGTGTGAGTCAAGGGATAGCCGGTTGAGTGTAGCACGAGGTTCAAAATGGCGGCGGGCGGCGGTATGGTGGTGCTGACTCAGCTGAGTCAAGACAAAGGCAAGCAGCCAAGCTTGAACGTGCCGAGTCAAGCTGTGATGAAAATGCTCAGTGCGTTGATGAGTAAAATTAAGGAAATCAATATAGTGAGGCCGCTAAGGACCAGATTTCAAGAGGATGGGGACATGCCGGATAAAAGCACCAAATTTTGTTCAGGCATTCTACAGGGTCCTAGCTATGATTTTGAGAGGGGAGACAAACGATCCAATTACTCAGAAGCCTCTATGAACCATTTTGTGATAACGGCTAATTTTCACTTAGAAAAATCTTGATGAAATCAAGATTCGCCTTTAATGGCAAAAGAAATATTCCGTATATGCAATACATCCACTAGTTTGTTATTTTTTTCATCCTTCTTATACTTCAAGATCACACTTTTCAATTTTACAGGACAACAGGATTATGCAAGTGGATGTTTGTTCCCACATCATGAGGCAACTGGAACCTCTATGAGAGTAGATGTGGTATGGACAGGTACCTGGACAACAGTATCAAAGATCAACCAGAGAAAACGGGGAAGGTTACGAAGGAAGTGCAGGCGACAAGGA
>JACEEZ010006184.1:0-55485 GCA_016584305.1 Chionoecetes opilio | reverse complement strand
AAAAAAACACTATTTATGGGTTTATAGCAATCTGATAAGTAAAACTACTTATATATATACAATAACGCTTCAGTTTACAAGAAAACTATGAAAAACGCTTGCAATATACCGTTATATCACAATAAATAACCTCTTACTCTTCTATTAATAGATTAATGTAATGTAAGATACTATAGGTGTAAATTATTCTAAAAAAAGGATTGTATACTCAATTTGTAGGAAAACAGCTATATATACTGATAACTAGCTAAAATCATTGAAAACACTACATTTTATGGGTTTATAGCAATATAATAATTAAAACTACTTTGTATATACAATAACGCTACAGTTTAGAAGAAACTATGAAAAACGCTTGCATATTACCGTTATATCACAATAAAAAACCTCTTACTCTTCTATTTAATAGCTTAATGTAATTTAAGCTACTTATAGGTGCAAATTATTCTGAAAAGAGGATTTTATACTTCAATTTGTAGGAAAACAGCTATATATCACCGATAATAGCTAATTCATTGAAAACACTACATATTATGGGTTTATAGCAATCTGATAAGTAAAAGTACTTGTATATATACAATAACGCTTCAGTTTACAAGAAACTATGAGAAAACGCTTGCAATATACCGTTATATCACAATAAATATCCTCTTACCTTCTCATTAATTAGCTTAATGTAATGTAAGATACTATATAGGTGTAAATTATTCTAAAAAAAGGTTGTATACCTCAATTTGTAAGAAAACAGCTATATATCACTGATTACTAGCTAAATCATTGAAAAACACTACATTTTATGGGTTTATAGCAATATAATAAGTAAACTACTTGTATATATACAATAACGCTACAGTTTTAGAAGAAACTATGAAAAACGCTTGCAATATACCGTTATATCACAATAAATAACCTATTAACTCTTCTATTTATTAGCTTAATGTAATGTAGATACTTATAGGTGTAATTATTCTAAAAATGGATTGTATACTTCAATTTGTAGGAAACAGCTATATATCACTGATAATAGCTAAAATCATTGAAAACACTACATATTATGGGTTTATAGCAATATAATAATTAAACTACTTGTATATATACAATAATGCTACAGTTTAGAAGAAACTATGAAAAAACGCTTGCAATATACCGTATATCACAATAAATAACCTCTTACTCTTCTATTTAATAGCTAATGTAATGTAAGCTACTTATAGGTGCAAATTATTCTAATAAGAGAATTTTATACTTTAATTTGTAGGAAAACAGCTATATATCACGATAAATAGCTAATATCATTGAAAACACTACATATTATGGGTTTATAGCAATCTGATAAGTAAAAGTACTTGTATATATACAATAACGCTTCAGTTTACAAGAAACTATGAGAAACGCTTGCAATATACCGTTATATCACAATAAATAACCTTTACTCTTCTATTAATTAGCTTAATGTAATGTAAGCTACTTATAGGTGTAAATTATTCTAAAAAAAGGATTGTATACCTCAATATGTAAGAAAACAGCTATATATCACTGATAACTAGCTAAAATCATTGAAAACACTACATTTTATGGGTTTATTTCAATATGATACAGTAAAAACGACTTGCATATATACCATACCGCTACAGTTTTTTACAAGAAACTATGAAAAAAAACGCTTGCATATACCTTTATATCACAATAAATAACCTCTTACTCTTCTATTAATAGCTTAATGTAATGTAAGCTAATTATATAGGGTGCAAATTATTCTAAAAAGAGGATTTTATTTCTTCAATTTTGTAGGAAACAGCTCTATTCCTGATTATAGTTAAAATCTTGAAAACACTACATTTTATGGGTTTATAGCATATAATAGTAAAACTACTTGGTATATATACAATAACGCTACAGTTTTACAAGAAACTAATAAAAACGCTTGCAATATACGTTATTATCGACAATAAATAACCCTACTCTTCTATTTATTACTTATGTAATGTAAGCTACTTATAGGTGCAAAATTCTTCTAAAAAAAGATTGGTATACTTCAATTGTAGAAACAGTATATATCACCCGTAAATAGTTCATATATTGAAAACACTCATTTTTTATAGGTTTTAGCACTAATAAGTAAAACTACTTGTATATATACAATAACGTTACACAGTTTATAAAAAAACTAGGAAAAATGCTTGCAATAATACAGTTATTCGCAATTAAATAACCTCTTACTCTTCTATTTAACAGCTTAATGTAATGTAAGCTACTTATATGTGTCAAATTAATTCTAAAAAGAGGATTTTTTACTTCAATTTGTAAGGAAAACATCTATATATCACTGATAACTATCTAAAATCAATTGAAAACACTACAATTTTATGAGGGTTTATAGCAATATAATAAGTACAACTACTTGTATACTATACAATAACGCTACAGTTTTAGAAGAAACTATGAAAACGCATGCAATTACCGTTATATCACAATAAATACCTCTTACTCTTTCTATTTAAAGCTTAATGTAATTACGCTACGTATAGTACAAATTATGCTAAAACAGGTTTTGTATACTTCAAATTTGTAGGAATACAGCTATATATCCCGATAAATAAGCTAATTCATTGAAACTACTACATTTTATGGGTTTTATATGCAATATGAAAAGTAAAACCTTCTTGTATATATACAATAAGCTACAGTTTACAAGAAACTCTGAAAGAACGCTTGCAATATCCGTTTATATCCCAATTAAATAACCTCTTACTCTTTCTAATTTAATAGCTTATGTAATGTAAGCTATTATATGTGCAATTATTCTAAGAAGAGGAGTTTCTTACTTCAATTTGTAGGCAAACAGTCTATATATCACCGATAATAGCTAATATATTGGAAAACACTACATTTTATGGATTTATAGCAATTTGATAATAAACTACTTGTATAGTATACACAATAACGCTTACAGTTTTTACCAGAGAACTATGAAAACGCTTGCAGTAATAGCCGTTATATCACAATAAATAACCTCTTACTCTTTCTATTTATTTACTTAATGTAATGTAGCTACTTATAGGTGCAAATTATTCTAAAAAAAGATTGGTATACTTAAATTGTAGGAAACGCTAATATATCCCCGATAAATAGCGACATATCATTGGAAACCCCTACAATTTATGGTTTATAGCAATATGATAAGTAAAGACTACTTGTATTATACATAACTCTGCAGTTTACAAGAAACTATGAAAACGCTTGCAATATACGCGTTATATCAACAATTAAATAACCTCTTCTCTTCTATTAATAGCTTATGTAATGTAACCTACTTATAGGTGCAATTATTCCTAAAAAAGAGTTTTATGCTTCCATTTGTATGGAAAACTCTATATATCACCGATAATAGCTAATATCTTTGAAAACATACCTACATTTTATGGGCATTTATAGCAATCTGATAAGTAAATGTACTGTATTTATTACAATAACACTACAGTTTTTAGAAGAACTAAGACAAAACACGCTTGCAATATGACCGTTATATCACAATAAATAACCTCCTACTCCTATGCTATTTAAGTAGCTTACTGTAATGTAAGCTGCTTATTAGTGCAAATTATTCTAAAAAAAGGATTGGTATACTTCAATTTGTAGGAAACACTATATATCACCGATAATACTTAATATCATTGAAACACTCAATTTTATGGGTTTATAGGCAATATGATAATAAAGAATGGAGGGAGAAAACTACTTGATATAACAATAACGCTGCAGTTTTACAAGAAACTCTAAAAACGCGTGGCAATATACCGTTTATATTCACAATAAATTCTACCTCTTACTCTTCTATTTACTAGCTTAATGTAATGGTAAGCTACTTATAGGTTGTAAATTATTTCTAAAAAAGGATTGTATACTTTCAATTTGTAGAAAAAACACTATATATATCACTGATAACGAGCTAAATCATTGAAACACTACATTTTATGGGTTTTATAGCAATCTAATAATTAAATCTACTTGTATATAACATAACGCTACAGTTTTAGAAGAAACTATGAAAACGCTTGCAATATACCGTTATATTATCAATAATAACCTCCAACTCTTCTATTTACTAGCTTAATGTAATGTAAGCTACTTTCGGGTGCAAATTATTCTAAAAGAGGATTTCATACTTCACATTTGGAGGAAAACAGCTATATATCACTGATAACTAGCTAAAATCATTGAAAACACTACTTTTTGGGTTTATTAGCAATATGATAAGTAAAACTACTTGTTATATATACAATACCGCTACATGTTTAGAAGAAACCTATGAAAAACGCTTGCATATACCGTTATACACAATAACACCTCTTACCTCTTCTATTTAATAGCTTAATGTAATGTAAGGCTTATACTATAGGTGTTACTTATCGGTGGCCAATTATTCTAAAAAAGATGGATTTTATACTTCCAATTTGTAGGAAAACAGCTATATATCCACCGATAAATAGCTTAATTCATTGAAAACACTATACCTTTTATGGTTTATAGCATCTGCATTAAGTAAACTAATTGTATATATACATACCGCTACAGTTTCAAGAAACTATGAAAAACGCTTGCTATATACCTTCTCACACATAAATAACCTCTTACTCTTCTATTTATTAGCTTAATGTAATGTAAGCTACTTATAGGTGCACTTATTCTAAAACAGGGATTGTATACTTCAATTGTAGAAAACCAGCTATATAACAGAGATAAATAGCTAATCGCTTGAAAACACTACATTTTATAGGTTTCGCATATAATAAGTTTAAAACTACGTGTATATATACAATAACGTTCAGTTATAAAACGAGAAAAAACGCTTTGCAATATACCGTTATATCCACAATAATACCTCTTACTCTTCTATGTAATAGCTTATGTAATGTAAGCTACTTATAGGTGCAATATATTCTAAAAAGAGATTTTATACTTCAATTTGTTAGGAAAACAGCTATATATCCCGGGGGGGGGGATACTATGCTGATACATGAAAACACTACATTTTATGTGTTTTATAGCAATCTGATAAGTAAACTAACTTGTTATATATACGTAACGCCTTCAGTTTTACAAGAAACTATGAAAAGCTTGCAATATACCCATTATATCACATAAATAACCTCTTCTCTTCTATTTATTAGCTTAATGTAATGTAAGATACTTAATGGGGGAAATTATTTCTAAAAAAAAGATTGTATACTTCAATTGTAGGAAACAGCTATATATCACTGATAACTAGCTAAAATCTTGGAAACACTACATTTTTATGGTTATATAGCAATATATAATTAAAACTAATTGTATATATACAATAACTCTACAGTTTTAGAGAAACTATGAAAACACGCTTGCAATATACCGTTATATCACAATAATAACCTCTACTACTTCTATTTAATAGCTTAATGTATGTACGCTACTATAGTTGCAAATTATTCTTAAAAGAGATTTTATACTTCAATTGTAGGAAACAGCTATATATCACCCGTAAGTACTAATATCTTGAATCACTAATTTTAACGGGTTTATAGCAATCTGATAATAAAGTACTTGTTATATACAATAAGGCTTCATTTTTACAAGAAAATATGAAAAAACGCTTTGCAATATACCATTATATCACAGATAAATAACCTCTTACTCTTCTATTTTAATTAGCTTAAATGGAATGTAAGATACTTATAGGGTGTACAATTATTCTAAAAAAAGGATTGTATCTGTCACTTTGTAGGAAAACAGCTATTTTATCGGCTGATAACTAGCTAAAATCATTGAAAAACACTACCTTTATGGGTTTATAGCAATCTGATAAGTAAAACTAATTGTATATATAACAATACGCTACAGTTTTACAAGAAACTATGAAACACGCTTGCTATTTACCTTTATATCACATAAATAACCTCTACTTTCTTCTATTATTCGCTTAATGTATGTCAGTTACTACTTATAGGTTCAAATATTCTAAAAAAAGGATTGTATACTTCAATTGTAGGAAAACAGCCTATATACAGACGATAAATAGCTAATATCATTTGAAAACAACTCATTTTAATAGGTTATAGCAATTATAATACGTAAACTACTTGTATATTTTCTTTTACAAAATTTTTAAAAACCCGTTTTTTTTTTGTACAGTTTATAAAAAACTAGGAAAAAAAACGCTTGCAATATTACGTTATATCACAATAAATAACCTCTTACTCTTCTATTTAATAGCTTAATGTAATGTAAGCTACTTATAGGTGCAAATTATTCTTAAAAGAGGATTTTATACTTCAATTTGTAGGAAAACAGCTATATATCACCGATAAATAGCTAATATCATTGAAAACACTACATTTTATGGGTTTATAGCAATCTGATAAGTAAAAGTACTTGTATATATACAATAAGGCTTCAGTTTACAAGAAACTATGAAAAACGCTTGCAATATACCATTATATCACAATAAATAACCTCTTACTCTTCTATTTATTAGCTTAATGTAATGTAAGATACTTATAGGTGTAAATTATTCTAAAAAAAGGATTGTATACTTCAATTTGTAGGAAAACAGCTATTTATCACTGATAACTAGCTAAAATCATTGAAAACACTACATTTTATGGGTTTATAGCAATATAATAATTAAATCTACTTGTATATATACAATAACGCTACAGTTTAGAAGAAACTATGAAAAACGCTTGCATTATACCGTTATATCACAATAAATAACCTCCTACTCTTCTATTTAATAGCTTAATGTAATGTAAGCTTATACTATAGGTGTACTTATAGGTGCAAATTATTCTAAAGAGAGGATTTTATACTTCAATTTGTAGGAAAACAGCTATATATCACCGATAAATAGCTAATATCATTGAAAACACTACATTTTATGGGTTTATAGCAATCTGATAAGTAAAACTACTTGTATATATACAATACCGCTACAGTTTACAAGAAACTATGAAAAACGCTTGCTATATACCTTTATATCACAATAAATAACCTCTTACTCTTCTATTTATTAGCTTAATGTAATGTAAGCTACTTATAGGTGCAAATTATTCTAAAAAAAGGATTGTATACTTCAATTGTAGGAAAACAGCTATATATCACCGATAAATAGCTAATATCATTGAAAACACTACATTTTATAGGTTTATAGCAATATAATAAGTAAAACTACTTGTATATATACAATAACGCTACAGTTTACAAGAAACTATGAAAAACGCTTGCAATATACCTTTATATCACAATAAATAACCTCTTACTCTTCTATTTATTAGCTTAATGTAATGTAAGCTACTTATAGATGCAAATTATTCGAAAAAAAGGATTGTATACTTCAATTTGTAGGAAAACAGCTATATATCACCGATAATTAGCTAATATCATTGAAAACACTACATTTTATAGGTTTATAGCAATATAATAAGTAAAACTACTTGTATATATACAATAACGTTACAGTTTATAAAAACTAGGAAAAACGCTTGCAATATACCGTTATATCACAATAAATAACCTCTTACTCTTCTATTTAACAGCTTAATGTAATGTAAGCTACTTATAGGTGCAAATTATTCTAAAAAGAGGATTTTATACTTCAATTTGTAGGAAAACAGCTATATATCACTGATAACTATCTAAAATCATTGAATACACTACATTTTATGGGTTTATAGCAATATAATAAGTAAAACTACTTGTATATATACAATAACACTACAGTTTAGAAGAAACTATGAAAAACGCTTGCAATATACCGTTAAATCACAATAAATAACCTCCTACTCTTCTATTTAATAGCTTAATGTAATGTAAGCTACTTATAGGTGCAAATTATTCTAAAAAAAGGTTTGTATACTTCAATTTGTAGGAATACAGCTATATATCACCGATAAATAGCTAATATCATTGAAAACACTACATTTTATGGGTTTATGGCAATATGATAAGTAAAACTACTTGTACTTGTAAAACTACAATAACGCTGCAGTTTACAAGAAACTATGAAAAACGCTTGCAATATACCGTTATATCACAATAAATAACCTCTTACTCTTCTATTTAATAGCTTAATGTAATGTAAGCTACTTATAGGTGCAAATTATTCTAAAAAGAGGATTTTATACTTCAATTTGTAGGAAAACAGCTATATATCACCGATAAATAGCTAATATCATTGAAAACACTACATTTTATGGGTTTATAGCAATCTGATAAGTAAAACTACTTATATATATACAATAACGCTTCAGTTTAAAAGAAACTATGAAAAACGCTTGCAATATACCGTTATATCACAATAAATAACCTCTTACTCTTCTATTAATTAGCTTAATGTAATGTAAGATACTTATAGGTGTAAATTATTCTAAAAAAAGGATTGTATACTTCAATTTGTAGGAAAACAGCTATATATCACTGATAACTAGCTAAAATCATTGAAAACACTACATTTTATGGGTTTATAGCAATATAATAATTAAAACTACTTGTATATATACAATAACGCTTCAGTTTACAAGAAACTATGAAAAACGCTTGCATATACCGTTATATCACAATAAATAACCTCTTACTCTTCTATTTATTAGCTTAATGTAATGTAAGCTACTTATAGGTGCAAATTATTCTAAAAAAAGGATTGTATACTTCAATTGTAGGAAAACAGCTATATATCACCGATAAATAGCTAATATCATTGAAAACACTACATTTTATAGGTTTATAGCAATATGATAAGTAAAACTACTTGTATATATACCATAACGCTGCAGTTTACAAGAAACTATGAAAAACGCTTGCAATATACCGTTATATCACAAAAAATAACCTCTTACTCTTCTATTTAATAGCTTAATGTAATGTAAGCTACTTATAGGTGCAAATTATTTTAAAAAGAGGATTTTATACTTCAATTTGTAGGAAAACAGCTATATATCACTGATAACTATCTAAAATCATTGAAAACACTACATTTTATGGGTTTATTGCAATATGATAAGTAAAACTACTTGCATATATACAATAACGCTACAGTTTACAAGAAACTATGAAAAACGCTTGCAATATACCGTTATATCACAATAAAAAACCTCTTACTCTTCTATTTAATAGCTTAATGTAATGTAAGCTACTTATAGGTGCAAATTATTCTAAAAAGAGGATTTTATACTTCAATTTGTAGGAAAACAGCTATATATCACGATAAATAGCTAATATCATTGAAACACTACATTTTATGGGTTTATTGCAATATATAAGTAAAACTACTTGATATAACAATAACGCTACAGTTTACAAGAAACTATGAAAAACGCATGCAATATACCGTTATATCACAATAAATAACCTCTTACTCTTCTATTTAATAGCTTAATGTAATGTAGGCTACTTATAGGTGCAAATTATTTTTAAAAGATGATTTATACTTCAATTTGTAGTAAAACAGCTATATATCACCGATAAATAGCTAATATCATTGAAAACACTACATTTTATAGGTTTATAGCAATATAATAAGTAAAACTACTTGTATATATACAATAACGTTACAGTTTATAAAAACTAGGAAAAACGCTTGCAATATACCGTTATATCACAATAAATAACCTCTTACTCTTCTATTTAACAGCTTAATGTAATGTAAGCTACTTATATGTGCAAATTATTCTAAAAAGAGGATTTTATACTTCAATTTGTAGGAAAACAGCTATATATCACTGATAACTATCTAAAATCATTGAAAACACTACATTTTATGGGTTTATAGCAATATAATAAGTAAAACTACTTGTATATATACATAACGCTACAGTTTAGAAGAAACTATGAAAAACGCTTGCAATATACCGTTATATCACAATAAATAACCTCTTACTCTTCTATTTAATAGCTTAATGTAATTTAAGCTACTTATAGGTGCAAATTATTCTAAAAAGAGGATTTTATACTTCAATTTGTAGGAAAACAGCTATATATCACCGATAAATAGCTAATATCATTGAAAACACTACATATTATGGGTTTATAGCAATCTGATAAGTAAAAGTACTTGTATATATACAATAACGCTTCAGTTTACAAGAAACTATGAGAAACGCTTGCAATATACCGTTATATCACAATAAATAACCTCTTACTCTTCTATTAATTAGCTTAATGTAATGTAAGATACTTATAGGTGTAAATTATTCTAAAAAAAGGATTGTATACCTCAATTTGTAAGAAAACAGCTATATATCACTGATAACTAGCTAAAATCATTGAAAACACTACATTTTATGGGTTTATAGCAATATAATAAGTAAAACTACTTGTATATATACAATAACGCTACAGTTTAGAAGAAACTATGAAAAACGCTTGCAATATACCGTTATATCATAATAAATAACCTCTTACTCTTCTATTTAATAGCTTAATGTAATGTAAGCTACTTATAGGTGCAAATTATTCTAAAAAAAGGATTGTATACTTCAATTTGTAAGAAAACAGCTATAGATCACTGATAACTATCTAATATTATTGAAAACACTACATTTTATGGGTTTATAGCAATATAATAAGTAAAACTACTTGTATATATACTATAACGCTACAGTTTAGAAGAAACTATGAAAAACGCTTGCAATATACCGTTATATCACAATAAATAACCTCTTACTCTTCTATTTAATAGCTTAATGTAATGTAAGCTACTTATAGGTGCAAATTATTCTAAAAAGAGGATTTTATACTTCAATTTGTAGGAAAACAGCTCTATATCACTGATAACTAGGTAAAATCATTGAAAACACTACATTTTATGGGTTTATTGCAATATGATAAGTAAAACTACTTGCATATATACAATAACGCTACAGTTTAGAAGAAACTATGAAAAACGCTTGAATATAGTTTACACAATAAATACCTCTTTCTTTTTATTAATAGCTTTTTTTTAAATTTTAAGACTTATGGTGCAAATTATTTTTAAAAAAAAGGATTTTAACTTTAATTTTTAGGAAAACAAATTATATCACCCATAAATATAATATTTTGAAAAAATACCTTATAGGTTTTTTAGCAATGATAAATAAAAAACAAAATATAAAAAAACGCTAATTTAAAGAAAATAGAAAAAGCTTGCATATACCTTTTTATCACAATAAATAAAACCTTTCTCTTCTATTTATTTGTTAAAGTAATGAAGCTATTATGGGAAAATTCTAAAAAAAAGGATTTATACTTCAATTGAGGAAAAAGCTAATATCACGATAAAAAAGCTAAATCATTGAAAAAACTACTTTTATGGGTTTAAGCAATTGATAAGTAAAAATATTTTTATATACAAAAACGCTACATTTTTCAGAAATAGAAAAAAAGTTTCATATACCTTTTTATCACAATAAATAAATCTTCTTTTATTTTTTAGCTTTAAGTAAAGTAAGCTACTTTTAAAGGGGCAAATTTTTCTAAAAAAAGGATTGTATCTTAATTTTGGAAAAAAAGATATATCACCCATAAATAGAATACATTTAAAACACTCATTTTTTTTTTATGCATATGATAAGTAAAAACTATTGATATATACATAACGTCAGTTTCAAGAAATATGAAAAACGTTTCAATATACCGTTTTATCACAAAAAAAAACCTCTTACTTTCTATTTAATAGCTAAAAATGTAGCTATTAAGGGCAAATTATTTAAAAAGGATTTTTTACTTCAATTTGTAGGAAAAAAGCTATATACACGATAAATACTAAAAATCATTTAAAAAAATACTTTTATGGTTTAAGCAATTTTAAAAGTTTTAAAAAATACTTGTATATATACCAAAAACGTCAGTTTAAAGAAAATTAAAAAAGCTTGCAATATACCGTTTTATCACAATAAATACCCCTTTCTCTTCTATTTTTAAAAGCTTTATGTAATGTAAATACTTATGGGGGCAAATTATTTTAAAAAAAGGGGTTTTATATTCAATTTTTAGGAAAACAGCTATATATCACCGATAAATACTAAAATCATTTTAAAAAATACATTTAGGGTTTATTGCAAATGAAACAGTATATATCATATAACTAAAAACTTAAAATCATTGAAAACAAAATACATTTTATTTATAGCAATTAATAAATAAAACTATTGCATATTAAAAACGCTAATTTAGAAGAAATATGAAAAAAAGCTTTTAGTTTATACAAATAAATAACCCCTTACTTTCTATTTAAAGCTATGAAAAATTAATCCTTATAAATTAAAAATTATTTTTAAAAAAGAGATTTTTAATTCAATTTGAGGAAAACAGCTATAATCACGATAAATAGGTAAAATTGAAAACACTAATTTTTTGGGGGTTTTAGCAAAATAATAGGGAAAACTATTGTTATTAAATAAAGCTACAGTTACAAGAAACTATGAAAAAAAAGCTTGCAATATACGTTTATCACAAAAATAACTCTTATCTTATTTAATAGCTAATGTAAGTAAATACTTTAGGTGAAATTATTCTAAAAAAGGGGTTTATATTTAATTTTTAGGAAAAAAGCTATATACACGAAAATAGTAAAATCATTGAAAACACTACATTTTTTGGGTTTATAGCAATTAAAGTAAAACTATTTATAATTTTTACAATAACGTTAAAAATTTTTAAAAAATTGAAAAACGCTTGCAAAAAAACCCCTTTTACACAATAAAAAAATCTTACTTTTTTTAAAGCTTAATGTAATGTAAGTACTTATAGTGAAATTATTTTAAAAAAAGGGTTTATATTCAATTTGTAGGAAAACAGAATATCACTGAAAACTATAAAAAACATTTAAAACATACATTTTTTTGGGTTTATAGCAAATATAATTAAAAAATACTTGTATATATACAATAAGCTAAGTTAGAAAAAAACTATGAAAAAAAGCTTTCAATAACCGTTATATCACAAAAAATAAATCTTACTTTTATTAAAGCTTAATGTAATTTAAGACTTATAGGGGCAAATATTCTAAAAAAGATTTTTACTTCAATTTTTTAGGAAAAGCTTTTATATCACCCATAAAAAGCTAATATCATTTAAAACACTAATTTAGGGTTTATGCAAAGATAAATAAAATACTTGATATATACATAAAAGCTCAGTTACAAGAAACTATGAAAAACGCTGCAATTTTACCGATATCACAATAAAAACCCCCTTTTCTCTTCTTTAATTAGCTTAAGTAATGTAAGTAATTATGGTGAAAAAATTTAAAAAAGGGTTTTTTACTAATTTGTAAAAAAACAGCTATATATCACGAAATAGCTAAAATCATTTAAAAACTACATTTTTTGGGTTTATAGCAATATAAAGTAAAAATACTTTTAATATACAATAAAGCTCAGTTTAAAAAAAATTGAAAAGCTTGCAATATCCGTTAATAAAAATAAATAACCCCTTTTCTTTTATTTTAAAAGTTAATTAATGTAAATACTTTTAGGGGAAAAATTATTCTAAAAAAGGATTGTATACTTCAATTTTAAGAAAACAGTTTTTTTTATCACGATAAAATATTAATATCATTTAAAACACTACATTTTTTGGGGTTTATAGCAAATAATAAGTAAAATACTTGAAAAATACATAAACGACAGTTTTGAAGAAACTATGAAAAACGCTTGCAAAAACCGTTATATCACAATAAAACTCTTACTCTTCTATTTAATAGCTTTAAGTAAGTAATACTTAAGGTCAAATTATTCTAAAAAAGGATTTTATACTTCAATTTGTTTGGAAAAAAGCTATATATACCGAAAAATAGTAAATCATTTAAAAAAAACTACAATTAGGGTTTATGCAATATATAAGTAAAAACTACTTGATATATAAATAACGCTACAGTTACAAGAAATATGAAAAACGCTTGCAATATACCTTTATCACAATAAAAAACCCCTTACTCTCTATTTAATAGCTTTAAATTTAAAGTAAGCTACTTATAGGTGCAAATTATTCTAAAAGAGGATTTTATACTTCAATTGTAGGAAACAGCTATATATCACCGAAAAAAACTAAATCATTTAAAACATCCCTTTATGGGTTTTTTAGCAATTGATAAATAAAACTACTTATATATATACAATAACGCTTTATTTTCAAAAAAAACTATGAAAAAAAACTTCAAATACGTTTTATCACAATAAATAACCCTTACTCTTTTATAATTTGCTTAATGTAAGTAAGATACTTATAGGGGTAAAATTTTTCTAAAAAAAGGATTGTATACTCAATTTTTAGGAAAACAGCATAATACTGATAACTAGCTAAAATCATTTAAAACACACTTTTTTGGGGTTTTTAGCAATATAAAATTAAAACTACTTGTAATATACAATAACGCTACAGTTAGAAGAAACTATGAAAAAAGCTTTCAATATACCCTTATATCACAATAAATAACCTCTTACTCTTCTATTTATTAGCTTAATGTAATGTAAGATACTTATAGGTGTAAATTATTCTAAAAAAAAGGATTGTATACCTCAATTGTAAGAAAACAGCTATATATCACTGATAACTAGCTTAAAATCATTGAAAACACTACATTTATGGGTTTATAGCAATATAATAAGTAAAACTATTGTATATATCAATAACGCTACAGTTTAGAAGAAACTATGAAAAAACGCTTGCAATATACCGTTATATATCAATAAATAACCTCTTACTCTTCTATTTATAGCTTAATGTAATGTAAGATACTTATAGGTGCAAATTATTCTAAAAAATAGGATTGTATACTTCAATTTGTAAGAAAACAGCTATATATCACTGAAACTATCTAAATCATGGAAAAAAACTACATTTAAAGGGTTTTTTTAAAACAATATAAAAAGTAAAATACTTGTAATATACTAAAAGCTACAATTTTTGAAGAAACTATGGAAAAAAAAGTTTCAATATTTCCCCCCTTTTATCACAATTTAAAAACCCCCTTACTCTTCTATTAAAAAGCTTTTAAAGTAATGTAAGCTATTATAGGTACAAATTATTTTTAAAAAAAAGGATTTTATACTTCAATTTGTAGGGGAACAGTATATAAACAAAGGGGTAAAAATACTAATTTATGAAAAAAAAACATTTTTTTGGGGTTTTTTGCAATTTTTGATAAGAAAAACCCACTTTCCCTATATACAATAAAGCTACAGTTTTCAAAAAAACTATGAAAAAAAAGCTTTCCCAAAATTTTTTAATACAATAAATAACCCTTTCTTTCTATTTAATAGCTTAAAGTAATTGGGAAGCTACTTATAGGTGCAAATTTTTCTTAAAAAAAGGATTTTTTTTCAATTTTTTGGGGAAAACAGCTTTTATATCATGATAAAATAGGGAAAAATCATTTTAAAACATTTCATTATGGGGTTTTTTAGCAATATAATAAGTAAATACTTGTTTTAATACAATAAAAGCTACAGTTTAAAAAAAAAACTATGAAAAACGCTGCAAATATAGTTATTTTTCACAATAAAAAAACCTCTTACTTTTTCTATTTTTTTGCTTAATGTAATGTTTAAAATAATTTTAGGTGCCCAAATTTTTTAAAAAAAGGATTTTATAATTCAATTTGTAGGAAAAAAAGTAAAATATCACCGATAAATAGCTAATATCATTGAAAAACACTACATTTTATGGTTTATGCAATATAATAAGTTTAAAAAATTTTTATATAAAAAACGTTTAAAAGTTTAAAAAAAAAAAGGAAAAAAAAAGCTTTCAAAATACCCTTATAAACACAATAATTAAAAATTTTCTTTTATTAAAAGTTAATGTAATGGAAAACTATTATATGTGCCCAAAATTTTTTCTAAAAAAAAGGAATTTTAAACTTCAATTTTTAGGAAAACCCGTATATATCCTGATAACATCTAAAACATTGGGGAAAAAACTACATTTTAGGGTTATAGGGAAATAATAAGTAAAATATTGTATATTTTACCCCCAACGCTACAGTTTAAAAAAAACTATGAAAAAGCATGCCTATACGTTAATCACAAAAAAAATACCTCTTACTCTTCTATTTAAAAGTTAATGAATTTAAACACTTATAGGGTTTCAAATTATTCTAAAGAAAAAAGGTTGTATACTTCAATTTGTAGGAGAAAAGCTATATACACCGAAAAATAGCTAATATCATTGAAAAAACTAATTTTATGGGTTTTTTTTGCAATATGATAACCGCTATATATCCCCTGAAAAACTAGCTAAAATCATTTAAAAAAACACATTTTATTGGGTTTTTTAGCAATATAATAAAAATAAAACTACTTGTTTATATACAATAAAAACGTTTTTAAAAACCTAGGAAAAAAAAGCTTGCAATATACCCCTTATATCACAATAAAAACCTTTTTTTTCTTATTTAAAAAGCATAATGTAATGTAAGCTACTTTTTAGGTGCAAAATTTTTCCCCAAAAAGAGGATTTATACTTCAATTTGTAGGAAAACAGCTATATATCACTGATAAAATATCTAAAAAATTTAAAACACCCACATTTTTTGGGTTTTAGCAATATAATAAGTAAAAAATACTTTTATATATACAATAACGCTACAGTTTAGAAAGAAACTATGAAAAATGCTTGCAATATACCTTTATATCACAATAAATACCTCTTACTCTTCTATTTAATAGCTTAATGTAATGTAAGATACTTATAGGTGCAAATTATTTTAAAAAGACGATTTTATACTTCAATTTGTAGGAAAACAGCTATATTATCACCGATAAATAGGTAATATCATTGAAAACACTACATTTATGGGTTTATAGCAATCTGATAAGTAACAAATACTTGTATAATACAATAACGCTACAGTTTAGAAGAAACTATGAAAAAACGCTGCTATATACCGTTATATCACAATAAATAACCTCTTACTCTTCTATTTATTAGCTTAATGTAATGTAAGCTACTTATAGGTGCAAATTATTCTAAAAAGAGGATTTTATACTTCAATTTGTAGGAAAACAGCTATATATCACTGATAACTAGGTAAAATCATTGAAAACACTACATTTTATGGGTTTATAGCAATATAATAATTAAAACTACTTGTTTTATATACAATAACGCTACAGTTTAGAAGAAAAATATGAAAAACGCTTGCAATATACCCTTATATCACATAAATAACCTCTTACTCTTCTATTTAATAGCTTAATGTAATTTAAGCTACTTATAGGTGCAAAATTATTCTAAAAAGAGGATTTTTATACTCAATTTTGTAGGAAAACAGCTATATATCACCGATAAATAGCTAATATCCTTGAAAAAAACTACATATTATGGGTTTTATGCAATTGATAAGTAAAAGTACTTGTATATATACAATAAAGCTTCAGTTTACAAGAAACTATGAGAAACGCTTGCAATATACCGTTATATCACAATAAATAACCTCTTACTCTTCTATTAATTAGCTTAATGTAATGTAAGATACTTATAGGTGTAAATTATTCTAAAAAAAGGATTGTATACCTCAATTTGTAAGAAAACAGCTATATATCACTGATAACTAGCTAAAATCATTGAAAACACTACATTTTATGGGTTTATAGCAATATAATAAGTAAAACTACTTGTATATATACAATAACGCTACAGTTTAGAAGAAACTATGATAAACGCTTGCAATATACCGTTATATCACAATAAATAACCTCTTACTCTTCTATTTAATAGCTTAATGTAATGTAAGCTACTTATAGGTGCAAATTATTCTAAAAAAAGGATTGTATACTTCAATTTGTAAGAAAACAGTTATATATCACTGATAACTATCTAATATCATTGAAAACACTACATTTTATGGGTTTATAGCAATATAATAAGTAAAACTACTTGTATATATACTATAACGCTACAGTTTAGAAGAAACTATGAAAAACGCTTGCAATATACCGTTATATCACAATAAATACCTCTTACTCTTCTATTTAATAGCTTAATGTAATGTAAGCTACTTAGAGGTACAAATTATTCTAAGAAAAGGATTGTATACTTCAATTTGTAGGAGAACAGCTATATATCACCGATAAATAGCTAATATCATTGAAAACACTACATTTTATGGGTTTATTGCAATATGATAAGTAAAACTACTTGCATATATACAATAACGCTACAGTTTACAAGAAACTATGAAAAACGCTTGCAATATACCTTTATATCACAAAAAATAACCTCTTACTCTTCTATTTAATAGCTTAATGTAATGTAAGCTACTTATAGGTGCAAATTATTCTAAAAAGAGGATTTTATACTTCAATTTGTAGGAAAACAGCTCTATATCACTGATAACTAGGTAAAATCATTGAAAACACTACATTTTATGGGTTTATAGCAATATAATAAGTAAAACTACTTGTATATATACAATAACGCTACAGTTTACAAGAAACTATGAAAAACGCTTGCAATATACGCTATATCACAATAAATAACCTCTTACTCTTCTATTTATTAGCTTAATGTAATGTAAGCTACTTATAGGTGCAAATTATTCTAAAAAAAGGATTGTATACTTCAATTGTAGGAAAACAGCTATATATCACCGATAAATAGCTAATATCATTGAAAACACTACATTTTATAGGTTTATAGCAATATAATAAGTAAAACTACTTGTATATATACAATAACGTTACATTTTATAAAAACTAGGAAAAACGCTTGCAATATACCGTTATATCACAATAAATAACCTCTTACTCTTCTATTTAATGCTTTAAGTAAGTAGGACTTAAGGTGCAAAATTTTTTTAAAAAAATGATTTTTTACTTCAAATTTGAGGAAAAAAGCTTTTATCAACCCATAAATAGCTAAATCATTGAAAAAATACATTTTATGGGTTTAAGCAATAGATAAGTAAAACTATTGTATATATACAAAAACGCCCTTTACAAGAAAATATGAGAAAAGCTTGAATATACGTTAATACAATAAATAACCTTATTTCTATTAAATTTGCTTAATATAATGTAAGATAATAGGTGGAAATTATTTAAAAAAAGGAGTATACTTAATTTTAAGAAAACATTAAAAATTTTTTCTATTAATATAAAGAAAAACTACTTTTTTTTTTTACAATTAAAATAAAAAATTTTTAATATACCTTTTTGGGGGGGGGGGGGGGTTTTGGGGGGGGAAAAATTGAAAATTAAAAAAAATAAAATTTTAAACCCCTTTTAAAACAAGTAATAGCTTACTTGAGGACAAATTATTTAAAGGGAAAAATTTTAAAAATTTTAGGAAAAAACTTTTAAAAAAAAAAAGTAAAATTGAAAAAAACCCACAATTTTTTTTTTAAAATTAAAAAAAATTTTTTTAAATAAAAGTTTAAAAAAAAAAATCAAAATTTTTCCAAAAAAAAATTTACCCTTTTTTTAGAAGAATAAAATTTTGGGAAAAAAAAATTAAAAAAAAAATTTTTTTAATTTTTGTGGAAAAAAATCAATTAAAACGGGAAAAAATTAAAAAAAATATTTAGGGAAGCAATATAAAAGAAAACTATTTAAAAATACTAATTTAATTTTTTTTTAAAAATTGAAAAAAGCTTCAAATTTTGAAACCCAAAAAACCTTACCCTTTTTTTTTTTTTTAAAGTAAGGAAAATTTTTTTCAAAAAATTTTTTTAAAAAAAATTGAAAAATTCTTTGGAAAACAAATAATATAATAAAAAAATTTTATATTAAAAACTACATTTTATAGGAAGCTTAAAAAAGTAAAAAAAATTTTTTAAAAAATTCTTTTTTTATAAAAAAAGGGAAAACCTTTAATTTCCTTTTTAAAAAATTTTAAAAATTTATCTTTTTAAAAATTAAATTTTGTAACTATTAAGGGAAAATTTTTCTAAAAAAAGGGGGGTTTAAAATTAAATTTAGGAAAACACTTAATCACTAATTTTAAAAAAAATTTTAAAAATCATTTTTTTTATAAATAAATAATAAAATATTTAATTAAAATAAGCTTTAATTTTAAAAAACTAAAAAAAGATGAATTAATTTAAAAAATATTTTCCTTTTATTTTTAAATTTTAAAAAAACCCCAATTTGGTTTTTTTTAAAAAAGGGGGAATTTTTTAAAAAGCTAATTCAGAAAAAAAATAAATTTTTAAAAATAATTTTTTTTAAATAGTAAGTAAAACTACTTTAAAAATTTTTAAAAAGTAATTTCAAAAAAAAAAAAACCATAAAAAAACAATAAAAACCCTTTTTTTTTTAAAAGCAATTAAAAGGTAATTTTTAAATTTTTTAAAAAAAAAATTTAAAATTTGAGGGAAAACGCTATTCCGAAAAATTTAAAAATTTTTAAAAAAATACTTTTATGGGTTTATAGAATATAAAGTAAAATATTTAAAAAAAACCTTCATTTAAAGAAAAAAAATAAAAAAACCCGCAAAAATTAAAACAATAAATTTTTTTTTCTTTAATATTTAATATTTAAAATTTAAAAAAAAATTAAGGGGAAATTTTTTAAAAAAAAAATTTTTATACTTAAATTTTAAAAAAAACCCTTTTTTTTTTTTATAAAGCTAAAATTGAAAAACTAATTTTAGGGTTTTAAAAATTAAAAGAAAAAACCTTTTTATATACAAAAAGCTAATTTAAAAAAAACAAAAAAAGTTGTGATAGTTATACACTAAAAAATTTACCTTTATTTAAAGTTTAAAAAAAGAATACTTTATCAAAAAAAATTTTTAAAAAGGGGTTTTTATTAATTTTAGGAAAAGCTAATAGTAAAAAAACTAAAAAAAACACTTCATTTTAAGGGAAGCAATATAAAGTAAAAAAAATTTTTAAAAAAATTTAACCCAAAAAATTAAAAAAACCTTTTAAAAAGTTTTTTAAAAAAAAACCCTTTTTTTAAAATTTAAGAAAAAAAGGGAAATTAATTAAAATTATTTTTAAAAAAGGTTTTTTTTTTAATTTAGGGAAAAAATTTTTTAAAGGGAAAAAAAAAAATTTTGAAAAACTTTTTTAGGGGGAAAAAGCAATTATGAAAAATTTATTTATAAAAACACTATTTTAAAAAAAAAATTTTAAATATCGTTAAAAAAAAAAAACCCCTTTTTATTTTAAAACTTAAAAAATTAACTCTTTATGCAAAATACTAAAAAATGGTTTTAAAATTTTTAAAAAAATATATATCACTAAAACAATAATTAAAACAATACTTTTATGGGTTTTAGCAATTATAATAAAAATTTTTTTTTTTACAAAAAGTCAGTTTTAAAAAAACTATGAAAAAACGCTTGCAATAACCGTATATCACAATAAAAAAAACCTCCCTTCTTTTTTAAATTTTAAATTTTGTAAGTCTTTTAAAGGGGAAAAATTTTAAAAAAAAAATCTTTTTGTAGGAAAAAAATATATCATCCCAAAAAAACCCCCTTTTTTTCCCCCCCCCCCCCCCAAATTTTAAAATTAAAAAAACATTTTTGCTAGAAAAAAGTTAAATACCTTTATATCAAAAAAACCTCAATTTAAAAAATTAAAAAAATTCATTTTGGGAAAAAAATTCTAAAAAGAGGATTTCATACTTCAATTTGTAGGAAAACAGCTATATATCACTGATAACTAGCTAAAATCATTGAAAACACTACATTTTATGGGTTTATAGCAATATGATAAGTAAAACTACTTGTATATATACAATAACGCTACAGTTTAGAAGAAACTATGAAAAACGCTTGCAATATACCGTTATATCACAATAAATAACCTCTTACTCTTCTATTTAATAGCTTAATGTAATGTAAGCTTATACTATAGGTGTACTTATAGGTGCAAATTATTCTAAAAAGAGGATTTTATACTTCAATTTGTAGGAAAACAGCTATATATCACCGATAAATAGCTAATATCATTGAAAACACTACATTTTATGGGTTTATAGCAATCTGATAAGTAAAACTACTTGTATATATACAATACCGCTACAGTTCTATTTCTCTACCTCTAGAGGTTCTACCTCTTCTATTTATTAGCTTAATGTAATGTAAGCTACTTATACGTGCAAATTATTCTAAAAAAAGGATGGTATACTTCAATTTGTAGAAAAACAGCTATATATCACCGATAAATAGCTAATATCATTGAAAACACTACATTTTATGGGTTTATAGCAATATGATAAGTAAAACTACTTGTATATATACAATAACGCTACAGTTTACAAGAAACTATGAAAAACGCTTGCAATATACCGTTATATCACAATAAATAACCTCTTACTCTTCTATTTATTAGCTTAATGTAATGTAAGCTACTTATAGGTGCAAATTATTCTAAAAAAAGGATTGTATACTTCAATTGTAGGAAAACAGCTATATATCACCGATAAATAGCTAATATCATTGAAAACACTACATTTTATAGGTTTATAGCAATATAATAAGTAAAACTACTTGTATATATACAATAACGTTACAGTTTATAAAAACTAGGAAAAACGCTTGCAATATACCGTTATATCACAATAAATAACCTCTTACTCTTCTATTTAACAGCTTAATGTAATGTAAGCTACTTATAGGTGCAAATTATTCTAAAAAGAGGATTTTATACTTCAATTTGTATGAAAACAGCTATATATCACTGATAACTATCTAAAATCATTGAAAACACTACATTTTATGGGTTTAAATTAGCATCCTGAATAAGTAAAAGTACTTTGTATTTTACAATAACGCTTCAAGTTTACAAAGAAACTATGCAAAAAAACGCTTGCAATATACCGTTATAGTCACAATAAATAACCTCCTCCTCTTTTCTATTAATAGCTTAATTAAGTCGCTATTACTATAGGTGTAAAACTTATAGATGCAAATTAATTCTAAAAAGGAGGATTTTATACTTCAATTTGTAAGGAAAACGCTATATATCACCGATAAATAGCTAATATCAGTGAAACACTACATTTGTATGGGTTTATAGCATCTGAATAAGATAAAACTACTTGGTATATATACAATACCGCTACAGTTTTAAAAGAAACTATGACAACTCTTGCTATATACCTTTATATCACAATAACTTAACCTCCTATCTCTATTTATTACTTAATGGTCATGTAACCTACTTTATTGTGCAAATTAATTCTAAAAAAATGATTGTATACTTTCAATTGTAGGAAAACAGCTATATCTTCACCGATAAATAGCTAATATCTATTAAAACATACATTTTATAGTTTTTAATGAGCAATATAATAAGTAAAACTACTTGTATATATACAATAACGCTACAGTTTTTACAAGAAACTATGAAAACGCTTGCAATATACCTTTATATCACAATAAATAACCTCTTACTCTTCTATTTATTTAGTTAATGGTAAGGTAAGCTACTTAAGTGCAAATTAATTCGAAAAAAAGGATTGTATACTTTCAATTTGTAGGAAAAACAGCTATATATCACCGTCTAATAGCAATATCATTTGAAACCACTACCATTCTTATAGGTTTATAGCAATATGATAAGTAAAACTACTTGTATACATACAATAACGCTACAGTTTATAAAAAATAGAAAAACGCTTGCAATATACCGTTTATCAACAATACATAACCTCTACTCTTCTATTTAACCAGCTTAGTGTAAAATTAAGCTACTTATAGGTGCATAATTATTCTAAAAAGAGGATTATTATACTTTCAATTTGTAGAAAAACATCTATATATCAACTGGGGGGTAAACTATCTAAAATCATTGATACCTACATTTTATGGGTTTTATAGCATATAATAAGTAAAACTATTGTTATATACAGTAACACTACAGTTTATAAGAAACTATGAAAAACGCTGCAATATACCGTTATAATCACAATAATAACCTCCTACTCTTCTATTTAATTCTTAATTAATGTGATCGTACTTATAGGTGCAAATTATTCTAAAAAAAAAAAGGTTTTATACTTCAATTTGTAGGAATCAGCTATATCACCGATAAATAGCTATATCATTGGGAAAACACTACATTTTATGGGTTTATAGCAATATGATAAGTAACTACTTGTACGTGTAAAACTACAATAACGCTGCAGTTTACAAGAAACTATGAAAAATGCTTGCAATTACCGTTTATATCACAATAAAATAACCTCTTACTCTTCTATTTAACTAGCTTAATGTGAATGTAAGCTACTTATAGGTGCAAATTATTCTCAAAAGAGGATTTTATAGCTTCCATTTTTGTAGGAACCGCTATATATATATCACCGATAATAGCTAATATCATTAGAAAACACTACATTTTTATGGTTATAGCATCTGATAAGTAAAAGTACTTGTATTTATACAATAACTCTTCAGTTTACAAGAAACTCTGAAAAACGCTTGTCCAATATACCGGTTATAATCACATAATAACCTCTTTCTCTTCTATTTATTAGCTTACTGTAATGTAAGATACTTATCAGGTGTAAATTATTCTAAAAAAAGGATTGTATCTTCAATTTGTAGGAAACAGCTATATATCACTGATAACTACTCAATCATTGAAACACTACATTTTTATGGGTTTAGAGCAATATAATATTAAAGCTTAACTTGTATAATATACAATACGGCTACAGTTTCAGAAACTATGAAAAAACGTCTTGCAATAGTACCGTTATATCACAATAACTTAACCTTCTTACTCTTCTATTTAATAGCTTAATGTAATGTAAGTCTACTTATAGGTGCAAATTAATTCTAAAAGAGGATTTTATACTTCAATTTGAGGAAAAAGCTATATATCCCGGATAAATAGCTAATATCATTGAAAACACTACATTTTATAGGGTTTATAGCAATATAATAAGTAAACTTACTTGTATATATACAATAACGTTACAGTTTATAAAAACTAGGAAAAACGCTTGCAATATACCGTTATACTCCGATAAATCCTCTTACTCTTCCTATTTAACATCTTAATGTAATGTCAGCTACTTGATATGTGCAATTATTCTAAAAAGAGGATTTTATTACTTCATTGTATGAAACAGCTATATATCACCGATAAATAGCTAATATCATTGAAAACACTACATTTTTATAGGTTTATAGCCATATATAAGTAAAAACTACTCTTTCTTATATAACAATACGTTTACAGTTTTGACTAAGACAACTATGAAAAAACGCTTGCAATATACCGTATATCACAATAATAACCTCTTACTCTTCTATTTAACAGCTTAATGTAATGTAAGCTACTTATAGGTGCAAATTATTCTAAAAAAAGCAGGATTTTATACTTCATTTGTATGAAAACAGCTATATATCACGATAACTATCTGAAAATCATTGAAAACCTACATTTTTATGGGTTTATAATATAGCATATAATAAGTAAACTCTTGTATATATACAATAACACTACAGTTTTAGAAGAAATGATGAAAAACGCTTTGCAATATACCGTATCTCACAGTAAATAACCTCCTACTCTTCTATTTAATAGCTTAATGTAATGTAAGCTACTTATAGGGGCCAAATATTCTACAAAAAGGGATTGTAATACTTCAATTTGTAGGAAAAACAGCTATATATCACCGATAAATAGCTAATATCATTGAAAACACTACATTTTATGGGTTTATAGCAATATGATAAGTAAAACTACTTGTATATATACATGAACGCTGCAGTTTTACAAGAAACTATGAAAAACGGCTTGCAATAATACCGTTAATATCACAATAAATTTACCTCTTACTCCTTCTATTTAATAGCTTAATGTATGTAAGCTACTTATAGGTAGTCAAATTTTTCTCAGAAAAGGATGTATACTTCAATTTGTTAGTTGAACGCTATATACACACAGATAAATAGTCTAATATCAGTGAAAACACTACATTTTATGGGTTTATAGCATATGGAAAGTAAAACTACATACAATAAACGCTACAGTTTACAGAGAAACTATGAAAAGAATCGCACATTGCAATATACCGTTAAATCACAATAAATAACTCTTCTCTTCTCTTTAATAGCTTAATGTAATGTAAGCTATCTTATAGGTGCAAATTATTCTAAAAAGAATTTATACTTCAATTTGTAGGAAAACGCTATATAGCACCGATAAATAGCTGAATATCATTGAAAACAACTACATTTTATAGTTATTAGCATATGATTATAAAGACTACTTGTATATATACAATAACGCTGCAGTTTACAAGAAAATAGGAAACCGCTTGCAATATACCGTTATATCACAATCAATACCTCTTACTCTTCTATTTACATAGCTTAATGTAAGTAAGCTACTTCTAGGGGCCAATATTCAAAAAGAGGCTTTTATACTTCAATTTGTAGGAAAACAGCTATATATCACTGATTACTATCTAAAATCATTGAAAACCACTACATTTTATGGTTTTATAGCAAAATAAATTAAAACTACTTGTATTAAACATAACGCTACAGTTTAGAAGAAACTATGAAAAACGCTTTTCAATATAAACCCTTTATCACAATAAATAACCTCTTACTCTTCTATTTAATAGCTTAATGTAATGTAAGCTACTTATAGGTGCAAATTATTCTAAAAAGATGATTTTATACTTCAATTTGTAGGAAAACAGCTATATATCACCGATAAATAGCTAATATCATTGAAAACACTACATTTTATGGGTTTATAGCAATATGATAAGTAAAACTACTTGTACTTGTAAAACTACAATAACGCTGCAGTTTACAGAAACTATGAAAAACGCTTGCAATATACCGTTATATCACAATAAATAACCTCTTACTCTTCTATTTAATAACTTAATGTAATGTAACTACTTATAGGTGCAAATTTTTCTAAAAGAGGATTTTATACTTCAATTTGTAGGAAAACAGCTATATATCACCGATAAATAGCTAATATCATTGAAAAAACTACATTTTATGGGTTTATAGCAATCTGATAAAAAAAGTACTTGTATTTATACAATAACGCTTCAGTTTACAAGAAACTATTTAAAAACCTTGCAATATACCCGTTATATCACAATAAATATCCTCTTACTCTTCTATTTATTAGCTTAATGTAATGTAAGCTACTTATAGGTTGCAAATTATTCGAAAAAAAGGATTGTATACTTCAATTGTAGGAAAACAGCTATATTTTCACCGATAAATAGCTAATATCATTGAAAACACTACATTTTATAGGTTTATACAATATAATAAGTAAAACTACTTGTATATATACAATAACGCTACAGTTTACAAGAAACTATAAAACGCTTTCAATATACCGTTATATCACATAAATAACCTCTTACTCTTCTATTTAACAGCTTAATGTAATGTAAGCTACTTATAGGTGCAAATTATTCTAAAAAGAGGATTTTATACTTCAATTTGTAGGAAAACAGCTATATATCACTGATAACTATCCCAAAATCATTGAATACACTACATTTTATGGTTTATAGCAATATAATAAGTAAAACTACTTGTATATATACAATAACACTACGTTTAGAAGAAACTATGGGAAAAAGCTGGCAATATACCGTTATATCACAATAAATAACCTCCTACTCTTCTATTTAATAGCTTAATGTAATGTAAGCTACTTATAGTGCAAATTATTCGAAAAAAAGGATTGTATACATCAATTTGTAGGAATACAGCTATATATCACCGATAAATAGCTAATATCATTGAAAACACTACATTTTATGGGTTTATAGCAATATGATAAGTAAAACTACTTGTACTTGTAAAAATACAATAACGCTGCAGTTTACAGAAACTATGAAAAACGCTTGCAATATACCGTTATATCACAATAATAACCTCTTACTCTTCTATTTAATAGCTAATGTAATGTAAGCTACTTATAGGTGCAAATTATTCTAAAAGAGGATTTTATACTTCAATTTGTAGGAAAACAGCTTATATATCACCGATAAATAGCTAATATCATTGAAAACACTCTTTTATGTGTTTATAGCAATCCTGATAAGTAAAAGTACTTGTATATATACAATACCGCTTCATTTTACAGAAACTATGCAAAAACGCTTGCATAATACCATTATATCACCATAAATAACCTCTACTCTTCTATTTTTGCTTAATGTAAATGTAAGATATTTTATAGGTGTAATTATTCTAAAAAAAGGATTGTATACTTCCAATTCTAGGAAACTGCTATATATACCACTGGATAACTAGCTAAAATCATTGAAAAACACTACATTTTATGGGTTTATATAGCAATATATATTAAATCTACTTGTACATTATCAATAACGCTACAGTTTCGAAGAAACTATGAAAACGCTTGCAATATACCGTATATCACAATAAATACCTCCTAATCTTCTATTTAATAGCTTAATGTAATGTAAGCTTGATACTATAAGTGTACTTATAGGTGCAAATTTTCGAAAAAGAGGATTTCTACTTCAATTTGTAGGAAACCGCTTATATATTCACCGATAATAAGCTAATATCATGAAAAACACTACATTTATGGGTTTATAGCAATCTGATAAGTAAAACTTACTTGTATATAATACAATTACCGCTACAGTTTACAAGAAACTATGAAAAACCTTGCTAAGATACCTTTATTTATCACATACAATAACCTCGTTACTCTTCTATTTATTACTTAAGTAATGTAAGGCTACTTATAAGGTGCATATTCTTATAAAACAATGATTGTATAATTCATTGTAGAAAACAGCTATATATCACCGATAAATAGCTATATAGTCATTGTAACCCTACATGTTATAGGTTTATAGCATATATAATTAAACTATTTGTAATTACAATCACGCTACGGAACAGTTTACAAGAACTATGAAAAAACGCTTGCAATATACCTTTATATCACAATACATTAACTCTTACTCCTTCTATTTATATTAGCTTAAATGTAATGTAAGCTACTTATAGTGCAAATTATTCGAAAAAAAGGATTGTATACTTCAATTTTTAGGAATACAGCTATATATCACCGATAAATAGCTAATATCATTGAAAACACTACATTTTATGGGTTTATAGCAATATGATAAATAAAACTACTTGTACTTGTAAAACTACAATAACGCTGCAGTTTACAAGAAACTATGAAAAACGCTTGCCAATAATACCGTTATATCTCAATAAATAACCTTTACTTTCTATTTATAGCTTAATGTAATGTAAGCTACTTATAGGTGCAAATATTCTAAAAAGAGGATTTTATACTTCAATTTGTAGGAAAACAGCTATATATCACGATAAATAGCTAATATCATTGAAAACATACATTTTATGGGTTTATAGCAATCTGATAAGTAAAAGTACTTATATATATACAATAACGCTTCAGTTTAAAGAAACTATGAAAAACGCTTGCAATAAACTGTATATCACAATAAATAACCTCTTACTCTTCTTATTAATTAGCTTAATGTAATGTAAGCTACTTATAGGTGCAAATTATTCGAAAAAAAGGATGTATACTTCAATTTGTAGGAATATCAAGCTATATTATCACCGATAAATAGCTAATATCATTGAAAACACTACATTTATAGGGTTTATAGCAATATGATAAGTAAAATACTTGTACTTGTAAAACTACAATAACGCTGCAGTTTACAAGAAACTATGAAAAACGCTTGCAATATACCGTTATATCACAATAAATAACTCTTACTCTTCTATTTAATAGTTAATGTAATGTAAGCTACTATAGGTGCAAATTATTCTAAAAGAGGATTTTATACTTCATTGTAGGAAAACAGCATATATCACCTGATAAAAAGCTAATATCATTGAAAAAACTACATTTTATGGGTTGATAGAATCTGATAGTAAAAGTACTTGTATTTATACAATAACGCTTCAGTTACAAGAAACTATGAAAACGCTTGCAATATACCGTTATATCACAATAAATATCCTCTTACTCTTCTATTTATTAGCTAATGTAATGTAAGCTACTTATAGTGCAAATTATTGAAAAAAAGGATTGTATACTTCAATTGTAGGAAAACAGCTATATATCACGATAAATAGCTAAATCATGAAAAACACATTTTATAGGTTTATAGCAATATAATAAGTAAAACTACTTGTATATATACAATAAACGCTACAGTTTACAAGAAACTATGAAAAACGCATGCAATATACCGTTATATCACAATAAATAACCTCTTACTCTTCTATTTAACAGCTTAATGTAATGTAAGCTACTTATAGGTGCAAATTATTCTAAAAAGAAGGTTTATATTGCAAATTTTGGGAAAAAGGATTTCCATATTAATTTTGAAAACACTAAATTTAGGTTTAAAAGCAACATAATAAAAGTACTTATTTAACCATAAGTTATTTAAAGAAACTATGAAAAGTTAAATACCGTTATTAAATAAATAACCTTACCCCATTTAAGAAAAGTAAAAGCTTTAATTAAATTTATCAAAAAAAGTTTATCTTCAAATTTTAGGGAAAAAGCTATTATAGGGAAAAAACTAAAAATGAAACTAATTTTATGGGTTTGAAAAATAATAAAAAAATACTTATATTAATAATAAATCTAGTTTAAGAAATTGAAAAGTTAATATACCTTTATAATAAATAACCCTTATTTCAAAAATAGAATGTTGAATACTTATAAAAAATTACTTTTTAATTTTATAACTTAATTTTTAGGAAAAGTATTATAGAAAATACTAAAAAAGGGAAAAAATCATTTTAGGTATAACACTGATAATAAAATATTTTAAACAATAAAATTTAGTTTAAGAATATAAAAAACCTTGAAAAATAAATAATCACAATTAAAAAACTTGAAACCCTTTTTATACCCTTATTAAAGCCAAATATTTTTTTAAAATTTTTTTAAAGGTTGTAATAACCATTTTAGGAAAAAATTAAATTTATACTTAAAAAATTTTTAAAACACTCATTTTTTTATACATAAAAATTAAATCTATTACATATACAATTTTTTTGGGTTTTTAAAAAACTAATAAAAAAGTTACTATAGTTATATACAATAATTCCTTCTACCTATTTAAAAGCTTAATATAATTAAACAATATAAATTACTTATATCATTATTCTAAAGTAAGGGTTTTATATTAATTTTTAAAAAAAGATTATATCAATAAAAGTAATATCATTTAAACACTAATTTTTTTGAAAAAAATAATTTTATCTTGTATATATAAATTAAATTACGAAACTATAAAAAAGCTTTTAAATTATAAAAAAATTCATTACTTTTTATTTTTTAAATTAAATAATTAACTCTTTATTTAAATTTTCTAAAAAAAGATTTATACTTAATTGTAGGAAACAATTTTTATAAAGATTTAAAAACTAATTGAGAAACACTAATTTTATAGTTTTTAGCAATATAATTAGAAAACTATTTTGGGTTTATACAATCGTAAGTTTAAAAAACTTGAAAACTTCAAATACCTTTTTTCAAAAAATAAACCTTTTATATTTCTTAATAAAATTTAACTCTTATATTCATTATTAAAAAAGGAATGTAACTTAATTTTTGAAATGCAAATATCCAAAAAATTAAATTTAAACTAATTTAAGGTTATACAAATAAATAAGTAAATATTGTAAAATACAAAAATTTTTAATTTTAAAAAAATATGAAAAACCTTGTATATAAATAACCCCATTTAAAAAACCCCTTTTAAAACTTCTATTTATACTTAATAATTAAACTACTTATTCAAAAAATTCTTTAAAAAAAAGGTTTTATAGTCAATTTTGAAAAAGTTTATACTAAAATTTTGAATATCTTAAAACACCAATTTAAGGTTAACAATTGAAAATAACTAATTTTATATATACAAATAATAAGTTTAAAACCCGAAATATAAAAACGTTCAATTTATTTAAACATAAAAACCTCTTACTTTCATTTATTACTTAATTTATTTATACTTATATGAATTACTAAAGGTTTAATTAATTTTAAAAAAGTATTTATCCCAAAAAAAGGAAACCCTTAAAACATACATATGGGTTTTTAAATCATTGAAAAATACTTTTATTTATACAATAAATTAAATTTTTAAAAAATATAAAAACGCTTAATATAAACGTATATAAATAAATAACCCCTTTTTATCCCTTTAAAAAAATTTACTTATTAATTAAACTTAAGTTGTAATTTTTTAAAAAGGTGAATTAATTTTAAAAAAGTTTTATCTTAAATAGTAAAACATTAAAACACTAATATTTATTGAAAAATAATTTAAATTTTAATATTAAAAAGTAAAGTTTGAAAAACAATAACCTCCCCAAAAACGCTTGCAATATACCGTTTTATCACAATAAAAAACCTCTTATCCTTCTATTAATTAGCTTAATTAATGTAAGTACTTATAGGTGAAATTATTCTTAAAAAAGGATTTATACTTCAATTTGTAGGAAAACAGCTATATATCACCGAAAAAATAGTAAATCATTGAAAACACTATTTTTTGGTTTATAGCAAAATTAAAAATTAAAATACTTGTATATATAAATAACGCTCAGTTTAAAGAAACTATGAAAAACGCTTGCAATTTTACCTTATATCACAATAAATAACCTCCTACTCTTCTATTTAATTTGCTTAATTTTAATGTAAGTACTTATAGGTGAAATTTTTCTTAAAAAAGGGGTTTTATACTTCAATTTTAGGAAAACAGCTATATATCACCGAAATAGCTAAAATCATTGAAAACACTACATTTTTATGGTTTATAGCAATTAAAAATTTAAAATTTCTTGTAATATACAATACGCTCAGTTTAAGAAACTATGAAAAAAGCTTGCAATATACCGTTATATCACAATAATAACCTCCTACTCTTCTATTTAATTTGCTTAATGTAAGTTAAACTTATATTTAAAAATTAAAAAAGATTTTATATTCAAAAATTTTAAAAAGATTTTAATACTTCAAAATTTAGGGAAAACCTAATTTTAGGGTTAATAGAATATAAATTTAAACATACAATTTAAGGGTTTAGAAAAATAAGAAAACACTTGAATATACTACGTAATTTAAAAAATATAAAACCTTCTATTTAATACAATAAATAACCCCTTTTCTCTATTTAATACTTAATGAAAGTAACTAAAAAGGTTTAATATTCGAAAAAGGAACCAATTTAGGAAAAACTAACTATATCAGAAAAACTAATATTTTAAACATATTTTTGGGTTTTAAAAATATATAAATAAAACCTATTTAAAACTACAAAAACCGCAATTACAAGAATATAAAAAAACCTTTCTATCCTTATAATACAATTTAATTAAATCTTCTATTTAAATTAATGAAAAAAGGATTATATGCAAATTTTAAAAAAGATTTATATCCAAAAATTTTGGAAAACCAATACCACCTTTTTTGTTTATACATTGAAAAATACATTTATTATAGAACTACAATAAAGCTTTTATTTACAAAACCTATAAAAACGTTTAAAACGTTGCAATATACCTTATTTCCAAAAAATAACCTTTTATACTATTTTTTAGGTTAATAATTAAAAAAGGGAAATTATTCTAAAAAAAGGAGGAACCAATTTGTAGGGGAAAGCTAATATCATGAAAACACCAAATCATTGAAATAATTTTATGGTTTATAGAAAATATTATTAAAATAGTTATTTACAAACCTAAGGAAAAAATAAAAAGCTTTCAATATACCGTTATATCACAATAAAAAAACCTCTTACTCTTCTATTTAAAGCTTAATGTAATGTAAGATACTTATAGGTGTAAATTATTCTAAAAAAGGATTGTTACCTTTAATAGTAAAAACCTATTATACCGAAAATAGCTAAATCATTGAAACACTACATTTTTATGGGTTTATTGCAATATATAATAAAACTACTTGATATATACAATAAAAGCTACAGTTTAAAGAAACTATGAAAAACGCTTGCAATATACCTTTTTATCACAATAAATAACCTCTTACTCTTCTATTTAAAGCTTAATGTAATGTAGTACTTATAGGTGAAATTATTCTAAAAAAGGTTTATCTTTAATTTGTAGGAAAACAGCTTATATCACGATAAATAGTAAATCATTGAAAAACTACTTTTATGGTTTAAGGGAATATAAAAAGTAAAACTATTGATATATACAATAACGCTAAGTTTACAAGAAACTATGAAAAACGCTTGCAATATACGTTATATCACAATAAATAACCTCTTACTCTTCTATTTAATTTGCTTAATGTAATGTAAGCTACTTATAGGTGCAATTCATCTAAAAAAGAGGATTTTATACTTCAATTTTGTAGGAAAACAGCTATATATCACCGATAAAATAGCTTAATATCATTGAAAAACTACATTTAATGGGTTTATAGCAATCTGATAGTAAAGTACTTGTATTTATACAATAACGCTTCAGTTACAAGGAACTATGAAAAACGCTTGCAAATATAACCGTTATATCAAATACATAACCTCTTACTCTTCTATTTATTAGCTTAATGTAATGGTACGATACTTATATGTGTAAATTTATTCTAAAATAAGGATTGTATACTTCAATTTTGTAGGAAAACAGCTAGATATCAATGAAAACTAAGCTAAATCCATTGAAAACACTACATTTTATGGGGTTTTATAGCAAATATAATAATTAAACTACTTGTATATATCACATAACGGCCTACAGTTTAAAGAAACTATGAAAAAACGCTTGCAATATCCGTTATATCCCAATAAATAACCTCTTACTCTTCTATTTACAGCTTAATGTAAGTAGATACTTATAGGTGTAAAATTCTTCTAAAAACAGGATTGTATACCGCATATGTAAGAGAACAGCTCTATAATCACCGATAAATAGCCTTAATATCATTGAAACACTACATTTTTTATGGTTTTTATTGGCAATATGATAAGTAAACTAACTTGCATATATACAATTAACGCTAACAGTTTACAAAGAAACCTATGAAAAAAACGCTTGCAATATACCTTATATCACATAAAAGAACCTCTTACTCTTCTTATTTAATAGCTTAATGTAATGAAGCTACTTATAGGTGGCAAATTATTCTAAAAAGAGATTTTATTTCTTCAATTTGTAGGAAACCACTATTATATCACCGATAAATAGCTAATTAATCCTTGAAACACTACATTTGTAGGGGTTTATAGCAATCTGATAAGTACAATACTTGTATATATACAATACGCTTCAGTTACAAGGAAACTATGAAAAACGCTTACCATATCCCATTTATTTCAAAACAATAAAATACCTCTACTCTTCTATTTATTAGCTTATGTAATGTAAGATAACTTATAGGTTTAAAATTATTCTAAAAAACGGATTGTATTACTTCAATTTGTAGAAACAGCTATATATCACTGATAACTATCTACAATCATTGAAACACTACGTTTTATGGGTTTATTTATCATATATAATTAAATCTACTTGGTATAATATACAATAACGCTACAGTTTTAGAAGAAACTATGAAAACGCTTGCAATTATACCGTTATACACAATAAATAACCTCCTACTCTTCTATTTAATAGCTTAATGTAATGTAAGCTTAATACTATAGGTGTACTTATAGGTGCAAATTCTTCTAAAAAGATGATTTTTATACTTCAATTTGTAGGAAAACAGCTATATATCAACCGATAAATAGCTAATATCATTGAAACACTACATTTTAATGGTTTTATAGCAACTGATAAGTAAAACTACTTTGTATATATACACTACCGCTAACAGTTTACCAAGAACTATGAAAAAACGCTTGCTATCTACCTTATATCACAATACAATAACCTCCCTACTCTTCTATTTATTAGCTTATGTAATGGTAAGCTACTTATAGTGCAAATTATTCTAAAAAAATGATTGTATACTTCAATTGTAGGAAACAGCTTATACACCGATATAGCTAATATAATTTGAAAAACACTACTTTTATAGGTTTATAGGCAATATAATAAGTACAACTACTTGTATTATACAATAACGCTACAGTTTACAAGAAACTATGAAACGCTTGGCAATATACCTTTATATCACAATAAATAACCTCTTACTCTTCTATTTATTAGTCTTTAATGTAATGTAAGCGCTTATAGGTGCAAATTATTCGAAAAAAAGGATTGTATACTTCAATTTTGGGTGTAGGAAAACAGCTCTATATCACCGATAATTAGCTAATATTCATTGAAAACACTACATTTTATGGTTTATAGCAATGAATAAGTAAAACTACTTTGGTATATATACAATAACGTTACAGTTTTAAAAACTCGGAAAAACTGCATTGCAATTATTAACCGTTATATCACAATAAATAACCTCTACTCTTCTATTTTTAACAGCTTTAATGTAATGTAAGCTACTTATATAGTGCCAATTATTCTAAAAGAGGATTTTATACTTCAATTTGTAGGAAAACAGCTATGATATCACTGATAAACTATCCCTAAAATCATTGAATACACTACATTTTATGGGTTTTTAGCAATATAATAAGTAAAACTACTTGTATATTACATAACACTACAGTTTAGAAGAACTATGAAAAAAACGCTTGCAATTACCGTTATAAATCACATCAAATAACCTCCTAATCTTCTATTTAATAAGCTTAATGTAGTGGTAAGCTACTTATAGGTGCAAATTAATTCTAAAAAAAGGTTTGTAATACTTCCATTTGTAGGAATACAGCTATATATCACCGATAAATAGCTAATATCCAATTGAAACACCTACATTTTTTATGGTTTATAGCAATATGATAAGTAAAACTACTTGTACTTGTAAAACTACAATAACGCTGCAGTTTTACAAGAAACTATGAAAAAACGCTTGGGCAATTACCGTTATATCACAATAAAATACCTCTTACCTCCCTCTATTTAATAGCTTATGTAATGTAAGCTACTTTAGGTGCAAATTTATTCTAAAAACGGATTTTATACTTCAATTTTGTAGGAAAGCAGAGCTATATATCACCGATAAATAGCTAATATCAGTGAAAAACTACTTTATATTGTTTTATAGCAATCTGATTAAGTAAAGTAGCTTGTATTGTTTATAACAATAACGCTTCCAGTTGCAAAGAACTAATGAAAAACGCTTGCAATGACCGGTTAATCACACTAACTAACCTCTTACTATTCTTTTATTAGCTTTAAATGTAATGTAACCTACTTATAGGTGTAAATTATTCTAAACAAAAAGGATTGTAATAACTTTCAATTGTAGGAAAACAAGCTATATATCAACCTGGATAACTAGCTAAATCCATTGAAAGCACTACATTTTAAATGGTTTTTTAAGCCATATATAATTAAAACTACTTGTATAATCACAATACCGCACGTTAGAAGAAACTATGAAAAACACTTGCAATATACCGTTATATCACAATAAAATAACCTCTACTCTTCTATTAATAGCTTAATGTAAGGTCAGCTACTTATAGGTGCAAATTAATTCTAAAAAGAGGATTTTATACTTTCAATTTTGTAGGAAAAAACAGCTTATATATCTCCCGATTAAATTAGCTAATATCACTCTTAAAACACTACTATTATGGGTTTATGCAATCTGATAAGTAAAAGTACTTGTATATATACAATAAAGCTTCAGTTTAACAAGAAACTAATGGAGAAACGCTTGCAATTAACGTATATCACACATAAATACCTCTTCTCTTCTATTAATTAGCTTATGTATGTAAGATTATTATAGGTGTAATTATTTCTAAAAAAGGATGTATACCTCAATATGGTAAGAAACACTATATATCACGGATAACTAGCTAAAATCATTGAAACACTAATTTTCTGGGTTTATATCAAAACTTTAAGCAATATACTAAGTACAACTACTTGTAATTATACAATAACGCTACAGTTAGAAAGAAACTATGAAAAACGCTTGAAATATCCCGTTTTATCATCACAATTAAATACCTCTTACCTACTTTCTATTAATCTTAATGTAATGTGCGACTTATAGGTGCAAAGTATTCTAAAAAAAGGATTGTAACTTCAATTTGTAAGAAACAGTTAATATCACTGATACTATCTAATATCATTGAAAACACTACATTTTATGGGTTTATAGCAATATATAAGTAAAATACTGTATATATCTATAACGCTTAAAGTTTAGAAGAAACTATGAAAAAAACTTGCAATATAAAAACCGTTATATCACAATAAATACCTCTTACCTCTCTATTAATAGCTTAATGTAAATGTTAAGCGACTTATAGGTAAAATTTATTCTAGAAAGGATTGTATCTTCAATTTGTAGGAGACAGCTATTATCACCGATAAATAAGCTAATATCATTGAAAACACTACATTTTCATGGTTTATTGGCACTATGATAGTAAAACTACATGCATATATACAATCACGCTACAGTTTACAAGAAACTTGAAAAAAAAACGCTTGCAATATACCTTTATATCAACATAAATAACCTCTTACTCTTGCTATTTAATAGCTTAATCTAATGTAAGTACTTATAGGTGCAATATTCTAAAAAGAGGATTTTATACTTCAATTTGTAGGGAAAACAGCTAATATATCACTGATAACTAGGTAAAATCTTGGAAACATACATTTTTATGGGTTTTATTAGCAATATAATCTGTAAAACTACTACTTGTATATATACAATACGCTGCAGTTTACAAGAAACTATGAAAAACAATTACAAATATACGTTATAATCACCATAAATAACCTCTTACTCTTCTATTTATTAGCTACTGTAATGTAGCTACTTAAGGGTGCAAATTATTCTAAAAAAAATGATTCGTATATTCAATTGTAAGGAAACGCTATATATCACCGGATAAATAGCTAATTCTTGAAAACCTACATTTTAATAGGTTTATAGCAATATATAGTAAAACTACCTTGTATATATACAATAACGTTACAGTTTATAAAAACTAGGGAAAAAACAGCTTGCAATATACCGTTATATCACAATAAATAACCTCTTATCTACTCTTCTATTTAACAGCTTAATGTAATATGTAAGCTACTTATAGGTGCAAATTATTCTAAAACAGAGATTTTATACTTCAATTTGTAGGAAAACAGCTATATATCACTGATAACTAATCTAAAATCATTGGAAAACCTACATTTTATGGGTTTATCGCAATATAATTAGTAAAACTACTTGTATATATACAATACGCTACAGTTTAGAAGAAGGACTATGAAAACGCATGCAAATACCCGGTTAATCACAATAATACCTCTTACTCCCTTCTATTTAAGAGCTTAATGTAATGTAAAGCTACTTATAGGTGGAAAGTATTCTAAAAAGAGGATTTTAATACTTCAATTTGTATGAAAACGCTATAATATCACTGATAACTAGGTAAATCATTGACACTACATTTTATGGGTTTATAGCAATATAATATGTAAAACTACTTGTATATATACAATAAAAAGCTACATTTACAAGAACTATGAAAAACGATTACAATATACCGTTTTATCCACAATAAATAACCTCTTACTTCCCCTTCTTATTTTATTTGAGCTTATGTAATGTAGCTACTATAGGTGGCAAATTATTTCCTAAAAAAAAGGATTGTATATTTCATTTGTAGAATACAGCTATATATCACGATAAATTAGCTAATGTCATTGAAAACACTACATTTTTAATGGGTTTTATAGCAATATGAAAAGTAAAAACTAACTTGTATATTAAATAACGCTACGTTTACCAAGAATTATTAAGAACGCTTGCATATAATACCGACCGTGATATCACAATAAATAACCTCTTACTCTTCCTATTTAATAGCTTAATGTATGTAAGCTACTTATAGGTGCAAATTATTCTAAAAAGAGGATTTTATACCTCAATTTGTTTAGGAAAACCAAGCTATTATCAACGATAAATAGCTAATTCATTAAAAACCCTACCTTTTATGGATTTATAGCAATCTGATCAGTAAAAGTACTTTTATATATCCATAAACGCTTTCAGTTTACAAGAAACTAATGAAAATGCTTTGCAATATACCATTATATCACATAAATAACCTCTTACTCTTCTATTTTTAGCTTAATGTATGCTTAAGATACTATTAGTGTACATTATTCGAAAAAAAGGATTGGTAATACAATCAATTTGTGAAAACAGCTATATCTCACTGATAACTAGCCTGAAATCATTGAAAACACTACATTTTAAAGGGTTTATAGCAATATAATAATTAAATCTACTTGTATATATACATACGCACAGTTTAGAATAAAACTATGAAAAAACGCTTGCTTATAACCACGTTATATCACAATAAAATAACCTCCTCCCTCTTATATTTAATGCCTTAATGTAGTAAGCTTATACTATCGGTTTACTTATATGTGCAAATTATTCCTAAAAAGAGGATTTTATACTTCAATTTGTAGGAAAACAGCTATATCCACCGATAAATAGCTAATATCAATTGAAAACACTACATTTTATGGTTTAAGCAATCTGATAAGTAAAACTACTTGTATATATACAATACGGCCTACAGTGTTTACAAAAATATGAAAAACGCTTTGCTATATACCTTTATATCACAATAAATATCCTCTTACTCTTCTATTTATTAGCTTATGTATGTAGCTACTTATAGGTGCAAATTATTCTAAAAAAAGGATTTTCTACGTCATTGTAGGAAACAGCTTATAGTAACAAGATAAAGCTAATATCATTGTAAAAACACTACATTTTATAGGTTTATAGCAATATAATAAGTAAAAACTAGCTTGTATATATACAATACGTTACAATTATAAAACCTAGGAAAAACGCTTTGCAATAATACCGTTATATCAACAATAACATACCTCTTACTCCTTCTATTTTACAAGCTTAATATGTAATGTAAGCAACTATAGGTGGCAAATATTCTAAAAAGAGGATTTTATACTTCAATTTGTAGGAAAACGCTATAATATCCTGATAACTATCTAAAATCATTGAATACAACTACTTTTAATGGGTTATAGCAATATAATAAGTAAACCCTACTTGTATATATACAATAACACTACAGTTTGAAGAAACCTATGAAAAACCTGCAAATAATACCGTTATATCACAATAATAACCTCCTACTCTTCTAGTTAAATAGCTTAATGTAAATTAGCTACTTTATAGGGTGCAATTATTCAACAAAAGGTTTGTATACTTCAATTTGTAGGAATTCGGCTATAATATCACGATAAATAGCTAAATATCATTGAAAACACTACATTTTAATGGGTTTATAGCATATGATAAGTAACTACTTGTATATATACACTAACGCTGGCAGTTAACAAGAACTATGAAAACGCTTGCATATACTCGTTATATCAAAATAAATAACCTCTTACACTTCTATTTTATAGCTTAATGTAATGTAGCTACTTATAGGTGCAAATTATTCTAAAAGAGGGGGATTTTATTAACTTCAATTTGTAGAAAACAGCTATATATACGATAAATTAGCTAATATCAGGAAAACACTAAATTTTGTATGTTTATAAGCTATGATTGTAAAACTACTTGCATATATAAAATAAAGCTACAGTTTTAGAAGAAACTATGAAAACGCTTGCAATATACCCGTTATATCACAATAAATAACATACCTCTTTACTTTTCTATTAATAGCTTAATGTAATGTAAGCTCTTAATAGGTGCAAATTTTCTAGAAAATGATTGTAATCCTTTCAATTTGTAGTTGAAACAACTATATATCACCGATAAATAGCTAATATCATTGAAAACAATACATTTTAATGGTTTATAGCAATATGAAAAGTAAACTACTTGTATATATACAATAACGTTACAGTTTACAAGAAACTAATGAAGAACGCTTGCAATATACCGTTTATATCAAATAAATAACCTCTTACCTCTTCTATTTAATAGCTTTAATGTAATGTAAGCTACTTATAGGTGCAAATTATCTAAAAAGAGGATTTTATACTTCAATTTGTAGGAAACACTATAGATCACCGTAAATAGCTAATATCATTGAAACACTACATTTTATGGGTTGATAGCACTATGATAAGTAAAACTACTTGTATATATTCCAATAACGCACAAGTTTACAAGAATATGAAAACGCTTGCAGTATACCGTTATATCACAATAAATAACCTCTTAACTCTTCTATTTAATAAGCTTATGTAATGTAAGCTACTTTATAGGTGCAAATTATTCTAAAAGAGGATTTTTATACTTCAATTTGTAGGAAACAGCTATATATCACTGATTTACTATCTAAAATCATTGAAACACTACATTTTATGGGTTTATAGCATATAATAAGTAAAACTACTTTGTATATATACAATAAAAAACACTAACAGTTTAGAAGAAACTTATGAAAAAACGCTTGCATATACCGTTTATATTCACAATAAATAAACCCCTAACCTCTTCTATTTAATAATCGCTTAATGTAATGTAAGCTAACTTATAGGGGAAAATTATTCTAAAAAAGGATTGTAAATCTCATTTGTAGAAACAGCTATATAGTCAAACCGATAAATAGCTAATATTCATTGAAAACACTACATTTTTAATGGGTTTTAGCAATATGATAAGTAAAACTACTTGTATAATATACAATAACGCTTCGTTTACAAGAAACTATGATAAACGCTTGCATATACCGTTATATCAACATAAATAAACCCTTACTCGTCTATTAATTAGCTTAATATAATGTTAGATACTTATACGGTTCAAATTATTCCTAAAACAGAAGGATTTTATACTTCAATTTGTGGAAAACAGCTATATATCAACCGATAAATTAGCTAATAATCATTGAAAACACTTACATTTTATGGGTTTATAGCAATCTGATAAGTAAAAATACTTATATATATACAATAACGCTTTCAGTTTACAAGAAACCTTGAAAACGCTTGCAATTACCGTTATTCACAATCAATAACCTCTACTCTTCTATTAATTAGCTTATGTAATGTAAGCATACTTATAGTGTAAATTATTCTTTTTTAAAAAAAAAAAAAAAAAAAAAAAAAAAAAAAAAACAAAAAAAAAAAAAAAAGGATTGTTATACTTCAATTTGGTCCGGAAAACCAGCAGATATCACCTGATACTACAAAATAATTGAAAACACTACATTTTTATGGGTTTATAGCAATTATAAAAGTAAATTACTTGTATATATACAATAACGCTACATTTAGAAGAAAAATATGAAAACAAAACGCTTTGCTATATACCGTTTTATAATCACAATCAATACCTCTTACCTTTCTATTTATAAGCTTAAATGTAATGTAAGCTACTTATAGTGCAAATTAATTCCTAAAAAGAGGATTTTATGCTTCAATTTGTAGGAAAACAGCTCTATAATCACCGATAAAATAGCTAATACATTGAAAACCACTACATTTGTAAGGGGTTTAATAGGCACTATGATAAGTAAAACTACTTGTATATATACAATACGCTGCAGTTGTTACACAAGAAACTATGAGACCCCTCTTGCAATATACGTTTAATATCACATAAATAACCTCTTTACTCTTCTATTTAATAGCTTAATGTAATGTAAGCTACTTATATGTGCCAATTATTCTAAAAAGAGGATTTTTATACTTCAAATTTTGTAAGGAAAACACTATATATCACCGATAAATAGCTTTACAATAATCATTGAACACTCGTACATTTTTATGGTTTTTAGCAATCTGATAAGTAAAGTACTTTGTATTTATACAATAACACTACGTTTAGTAGAAAAGAAACTATGAAAAAACGCTTGCAATATCCCGTTATATCACCAATAATAACCTCCCCTACTCTTCGATTTAATAGCTTTGATGTAAATGTAAGCTACTTAAATTAGGTGCAAATTATTCTAAAAAAAAGGAGTGTATCCTTCAATTTGTAGGAAAACAGCTATATATCACGATAAATAGCTAATATCATTGAAAACACTACATTTTATGGGCTTTATGCAATAAATGAATAAGTAAAACTACTTGTATATTATACAATAAACGCTGCAGTTTACAAGAAACTATGAAAACGCTTGCATATACCGTTATAAGTCACAATAAATAAACCTCTTACCTTCTATTTAATATAGCTTTAATGTAATGTAAGCTACTTTTATAGGTGGTAATTATTCAAAAAAAAGGATTGTATAACTTCAATTTGTAGGAAAAACAGCTATATAATATCATGATAACAGCTAAAATCATTGAAAACACGACATTTTATGGGATTTATAGCATATAATAATTAAATCTACTTGTATAATTATACCAATAACGCTAACAGTTTAGAAGAAACATGAAAAACGTTGCAATTACCGTTATATCACAATAAATAACCTCCTTACTCTTCTATTTAATAGCTTAATGTAATGTAAGCTACTATAGGTGCAAATTATTCTAAAAAAGAGGGTTTCATACTTCAATTTGTAGGAAAACATGCTATATATCACTGATAACTAGCTAAATCATTGAAAACACTACATTTTATGGGGTTTATAGCAATATGATAAGTAAACTACTTGTATATATACAATAACGCTACAGTTTAGAAGAAACTATGAAAAACGCTTGCAATATACCGTTATATCACAATAAATACCTCTTACTCTTCTATTTAATAGTTAATGTAATGTAAGCTTATACTATAAGGTACTTATAGGTGAAATTATTCTAAAAAGAGGATTTTATACTTCAATTTGTAGGAAAACAGCTATATATCACCGATAAATAGCTAATATCATTGAAAAACATACATTTTATTGGGTTTATAGCAATCTGATAAGTAAACAACTTGTATATACAATACCGCTACAGTTACAAGAATACAATAAAAACGCTCTTTACCTTTATATACAAGTAAATAACCTACTTACTCTTCTTTATTAGTCTTAATGTAATGTAAGCTTACTTATACGTGCAAAATTATTCTAAAAAAAGGATGGTATACTTCAATTGTAGAAAAAACAGCATATAATCACGATAAATAGCTAATATATATAAAACACTGTACATTTTATGGTTTATACAATATGATAAGTAAAAACTATTATATATACAATAACGCTACAGCTTAAGAAACTATGAAAAAACGCTTGCAATATACCGTTATACACAAAAATTAACTCTTACTAGTTATTTAATAGCTTAATGTAATGTAAGCTACTATAGGTGAAATATTTTAAAAAGAGGATTTATACTTCAATTTGTAGGAAATACAGCTATATATCACCGATAAATAGCTAATATCATTGAAAACACTACATTTATAGGATTATGCAATATAATAAGTAAAATACTTGATAATAATACAATAACGTTACAGTTTAAAATACAACTAGGAAAACGCTGGCAATATACCGTATATCACAATAAATAACCTCTTACTCTTCTATTTAACAGCTTAATGTAATGTAAGCTACTTATAGGTGCAAATTATTCTAAAAAAGGATTTTATACTTTCAATTTGTATGAAAACAGCTTATATACAATAAACTATCTAAAACATTGAAAACACTACATTTATGGGTTTATAGCAATATAATAAAAAAACTTACTTGTATATATACAATAACACTACAGTTTAGAAGAAATGAAAAACGTTGCAATAACCGTAAAATCACAATAAATAACCTCTACTCTTCTATTAATAGCTTAAGTAATGTAAAACATACTTATAGGTGCAAATTATTCTAAAAAAGGATGTATACTTCAATTGTAGGAAAACAGCTAATATCACCGATAAATACTATATCATGAAAACATACATTTTATGGGTTTATAGAATATGATAAGTAAAACTATTGATATATACAATAACGCTGCAGTTACAAGAAACTATGAAAAACGCTTCAAATACCGTTATATCACAATAAATACCTCTTACTCTTCTATTTAATAGCTTAATGTAATGTAAGCTACTTATAGGTGCAAATTATTCTAAGAAAAGGATTGTATACTTCAATTTGTAGTTGAACAGCTATATATCACCGATAAATAGCTAATATCATTGAAAACACTACATTTTATGGGTTTATAGCAATATGAAAAGTAAAACTACTTGTATATATACAATAACGCTACAGTTTACAAGAAACTATGAAAAACGCTTGCAATATACCGTTATATCACAATAAATAACCTCTTACTCTTCTATTTAATAGCTTAATGTAATGTAAGCTAATTATAGGGGCAAATTATTCTAAAAAGCGATTTATACTTCAATTTGTAGGAAAACAGCTATATATCACCGAATAATAGCGAAGATCATTGAAAAAACACTACATTTATGGGTTTATAGCAATCTGATAAGTAAACTATTGAATATACAATACCGATACAGTTTACAAGAAAATATGAAAAAACGCTTGAACAATATACCTTTCATCCACAATAAATAACCTACCCACCCACATCTCTCTATTTAGAGCTAGACTTATGTAATGTTAAGCTACTTATAGGTGCAAATTATTCGAAAAAAAGATTTGTATACTTCAATTTGAGGAAAAACAGGCTATATATCCACCCGATAATTAGCGAATATCATTGAAACACTACATTTATAGGTTAGAGCAATATAATAAGTAAAACTACTTGTATATATAACAATACGGTTACAGTTTATAAAAAATAGGAAAAACGCCTGCAATATACCGTTATATCACCCAATAAATAACCTCTTACTCTTTATATACAGCTAAATGTAATGTAAGCTACGGATAGGTGCAAATTATTCTAAAAAGAGGAGTCCTCATACTTCATTGTACGGAAACAGCCTATATATCACTGATAACTATCTAAAAACATTGAATACACTACATTTTATGGGTTATAGCAATATAATAAGTAAATATTGGATATATTACAATAACATACAGTTAGAAGAAACTATTGAAAAACGTGGCAATATTACCCCGTTATATCACACTAAAATAACCTCCTACTTCTTCATTTAATAGCTTAATGTAATGTAAGCTACTTATAGGTGCAAATATTCTAAAAACAGGTTGTTTATACTTCAATTTGTAGGAATACAGCTACATATCACAGAAGCACCCCACTATTAGCAATATCATTGAAAACACTAAGTTTATGTGGTTTATAGCAAATGATAAGTAAAACTACTGTACTTGTAAAACTACAAGAACGATGCAGTTTACAAGAAACTATGAAAAACGCTTGCAATATACGTTATATCACAATAAAAACCTCTTACTCTTTCTATTATAGCTTAAGGTAAAGTAAGCTACTTATAGGTGCCAAATTATTCTAAAAAAGAGGATTTTATACTTCAAATTGTAGGAAAACAGCTATATATCACCGAAAAATAGCTTAATATCATTGACAAACACGAACATTTATGGTGTTATAGCAATCTGATAAGTAAGAGTACGTGTATTTATACAATAACGCTTCAGTTACAAAGAAACTATGGAAAAACGCTGCAATATCCGTTGATATCACAATCAATAACCTTTTACTCCTTCTATTTATTAGCTTAATGTAATGTAGATACTTATAGGTGTAAATTTATTGTTTAAAAAAAGGATTGTTATACTTCAATTTTGTAGGAAAACAGCTATATATCACTGATAACTAGCTAAAATCATGTGAAAACACTAATTTTAGGTTATAGCAATATAATTAATTAAAACTACATGTATAGATACAATAACGCTACAGTAGAAGAAACTATGAAAAACGCTTGCAATATACAGTTATATCACAATAAATAACCTGCTTACTTTCTATTAATAGCTTAATGTAATGTAAGCTACTTATAGGTTGCAAATTATTCTTAAAAGAGGATTTATACTCAATTGTAGGAAAAAGCTATATATCACCGATGAAATAGCTTAATATCATTGAAAAACTACATTTTATGTGGTTTTAGCAATCTGATAAGTAAAAGTACTCGTATATATACAATAACGCTTTCGTTTACAAGAAAACCTATGAAAAACGGCTTGCCAATATACCATTATATCACAATAAATAACTCTTACTCTTCGATTTATTAGCTTAATGTAATGTAAGATACTTATAGGTGTAAATTATATAAAAAGGATTGTAGACTTCAATTCTAGGAAAACCAGCTATATATCACTGATAACTAGCTTAAAATCATGAAAAACACTAAATTTTATAGGGTTTCTAGCAATCTAATAATAAATCTACTTGTATTATTATATATAATAACGCTACAGATTTAGAAGAAACTATGAAAAAACGCTGCAATATACCGTTATATCACAATAAAACAACCCTACTCTTCTATTCAATAGCTTAATGTAATGTAAGCTTATACTTAGTGACTTATAGGTGCAAATTATTCTAAAAAGAGGTTTTTTCTACTTCAATTGTAGGAAAACAGCTATATTCACGATAAATAGTTAATATCATTGAAAACACTACATTTTATGGGTTGATAGCAATCTGATAAGTAAAACTACTTGTATATATACAATACCGCTACAGTTTACAAGAAAACTATAAAAACGCGTGCTATATACCTTTATATCACAATAAATAACCACTTACTCTTATATTTAACAAAGCTTAATGTATGTAAGCTACTTATAGGTGCAACTTATTCTAAAAAGAGGATTTTATACTTCAATTTGTAGGGAAAACAGCTATATATCACCGATAAATAGCTAATATCACTGAAAACACTAAAATTTTATAGGTGTATAGCAATATAAGAAGTAAAACTACTTATATATCATACAATAACGCTACAGTTTACAAGAAACTATGAAAAAAACGCTTGCAATATACCTTTATATACAATAAATAACCTCTTACTCTTTATTTATTAGCTTAATGTAATGTAAGCTACTTATAGGTACAAATTATTGAATAAAAGGATTGTATACTTCAATTTGTAGGAGAACAGCTATTATATCACCGATAAATAGCTAATATCATTGAAAACACTACATTTTATGGGTTTAATTGCAATATGATAAGGTTAAAACTACTTGCCTATATACAATAACGCATACAGTTTACAAGAAACTATGAAAAACGCTTGCAATATACCTTTATTATCACAATAAATAACCTCTCTCTGCTATTTAATAGCTTAATGAATGTACGTATTATAGCTGCAAATTATTCTAAAAAGAGGATTTTTATCTTCAATTGTAGGAAAAACAGCTCTATATCACTGAAACTAGGTAAAATCATGAAAAAACATACATTTATGGTTTTATTAGCAATAAATAAGTAAAACTACTTGTAATATATACAATACGCTACAGTTTACAAGAAACTATGAAAACCGCTTGCAAATACGTTATATCACAATAAATAAACCTCTTACTCTTCTATTTATTAGCTTAATGTAATGTTAAACTACTATAGGGCAAATTATTCTAAAAAAGGATTGTAGACTTCAATTGTAGGAAAACAGCTATATATCAACGCGATAAATAGCTAATATCATTGAAAACATACATTTATAGGTTTATAAGCAAATCTAATAAGTAAAACTACTTGTATAATACAATAACGTTACCGTTGTATAAAAACTAGAAAAACGCTTGCAATATACCGGTATATCACTAAAAATTACCTCTTATCTCTATTAACAGCTTAAGTAATGTAAGTAATTATATGTGCAAATTATTCTAAAAAGAGATTTTATACATCAATTTGTAGGAAAAACAGCGATATATCACTGATAACTATCTAAAATCATTGAAAACACTAATTTTATGGGTTATAGCAATATAATAAAGTAAAACTACTGTATATATACAATAACGCTTCGTTTACACAAGAAAATTATCGACAACGCTGCAATATACCGTTATATCACAATAAATACCTCTTACTCTTCTATTAAGAGTTAATGTAATGTAAGCTACTTATAGTACAAAACTATCTAAAAAAAAGGTTGTATACTTCAATTTGTAGGAATACAGCTATATATCACCGATAAATAGCTAATATCATTGAAAACACTACATTTTATGGGTTATAGCAATATGAAAAGTAACAACTACTTGTATATATACAATTAACGCTACAGTTTACAAAAACTATGAAGAACGCTGCAATATTACGTTATATCACAATAAATAACCTTCTTACTCTTCTATTTAATAGCTGTAATTGTAATTAAGGCTACTTATAGGTGCAAAATTATTCTAAAAAGAGGATTTCTACTTCAATTTGTAGGAAAAACAGCTATATATCACCGTAAATAGTAATATCATGAAAACACTACATTTTATGGATTTATGGCAATCTGAGAAGTAAAAGTACTTGATAATACAATAACGCTTCAGTTACACAGAAAAACCCCCCTATAAAAAATGCTTGCAATATACCATTATATCACAATTAAATTAAACCTCTTACTCTTCTATTTATTAGCTTAATGTAATGTAAGATACTATAGGTGTAAATTAGTTTCTAAAAAAGGATTGTATACTTCAATTGAAGGGAAAACAGCTATATATCACTGATAACTAGCTAAAAATCATTGAAAACACTACATTATGGTGGGGTTATAGCAATATTAATAATGAAATCTACACTTGTATCTATACAATAAAACTACAGTTTAGAAGAAACTATGAAAAACGTGCTTGCAATATACCGTTATTCACAATAAAATAACCTCCTACTCTTCTATTTAATAGCTTAATGTAATGTAAGCTATACTATAGGTGTACGATAGGTGCAAATATTCTAAAAGAGGATTTGATACGTCAAATTTGTAGTGAAGACAGCTAATATCACGGATAAATAGCTAAGATCATTGAAACAACTACGTTTTATGGGTCTTATAGCAATCTGATAAGTAAAACTAATGTAATATATCAAGACCGCTACAGTTACAAGAAACTATGAAAAAACGCTTGCTATATACACTTTATATCACAATAAATAACCTCTATACTATCTATTATTAGCTTGAAAAATTGATTAAATTGGTTAAAAAAATTTTGTGCTACTTATAGTGCAAATTATTCTAAAAAAAGGATTGTATACTGAATTGTAGGAAAACAGCTATTAACAGAGATAAATAGCTAAATCATTGAAAACACTACATTTTATAGGTTATAGCAATATAAAAGTAAACACTTGATATATACAATAACGTTTACAGTTTATAAAAACTAGGAAAAAACGTTGCAATATACGTTATATCACAATAAATAACCTCTTCCTCTCTATTTAACAGCATAATGTAATGTAAGCTATTATAGGTGCAAAATTATTCTAAAAAGAGGATTTTATACTTCAAATTTGTAGTAATACAGCTTATATATCACCGATAAATAGCTAAATCATTTGGAAACATACATTTTTATGGGTTTATAGCAATATGATAGTAAAATACTTGTACATGTAAAACTACAATAACGCTGCCCCCCCAGTTTACAAGAAACTATGAAAAACGCTTGCAATATACCGTTATACACAAGAAATACCTCTTACTTCTTCTATTTAATAGCTATGAATGTAATGTAAGCTACTTATAGGTGCAAATTATTCCTAAAATAGATTTATAATTCAATTTGTAGGAAACTGCTATATATCACCGAATAAATAGCTAATATTCATTGGAAAAAAACTACATTTTATGGGTTTATAGCAATCTGATAAAGTAAAAGACTTGTATTTATACAATAAACGCTTAGTTTAAAGAAACTATGAAAAACGCTTGCAATATTACGTATATCACAATAAATAACCTTTACTCTTCTATTTATTAGTATGTTAAGTAAGATACTATAGGTGCAAATATTCTAAAAAGAGGATTTTATACTTCAATTTGTAGGAAAACAGCTATATATCACCGATAAATAGCTAATATCATTGAAAACCACAATTATGGGGTTTATGCAATATGATAATAAACTAATGCATATATACAATAACGCTACAGTACAAGAAACACTATGAAAAAAAACGCTTGCAATATACCTTTATATCACAATAAATAACTCTTACTCTTCTATTTAATAGCTTAATGTAATGTAAGCTACTTATAGGTGCAAAGATTCTAAAAAGAGGATTTTAGTCTTAATTGTAGAAAAAACAGCTCTATATCACTGATAACTAGGTAAAATCATTGAAAAACACTACATTTTAGGGTTTATAGCAATATAAAAGTAAAACTATTGTCTATATACAATAAACGCTACAGTATACAAGAAAAACTATGAAAAACTCTTGCAATATACGTTATATCACAATAAATAACCTCTTACTTTCTATTTATTAGCTATGTAATGTAAGCTACTTATAGGTGCAAATTATTCTAAAAAAAGGATGGATACTTCAATTGTAGGAAAACAGCTCTATATCACCGATAACATAGCTAATATCATGAAAACACTTACATTTTATAGGTTTATAGCAATTAATAAGTAAAATATTGATATATACAATAACGTTTACGTTATAAAAAACTATGAAAAAACGCTTGCAATATACCGTATATCACAATAAATACCTCTTACTCTTCTATTAACAGCATAATGTAATGTAAGCTTTCTAGTGCAAATTATTCTAAAACGAGGATTTTATAAGTTCACATTGGTAGGAATACAGCTATATTCACCGATAAATAGCTAATATCATGAAAACACTACAATTTTATGGGTTATAGCAATATGATAAGTTAAAACTACTTGTACTTGGAAAACTACAATAACGCGCGTTTACAAGAAACTATGAAAAAACGCTGCAATATACCGTTATATCACAATAAAACCTCTTACTCTTCTATTATTAGCTTAATGTAATGTAGAACTTATAGGTGCAAATAATTCTAAAAAGAGAATTTTATACTTCAAATTTGTAGGGAAACAGCTATATATCACCGCATAAATAGCTAATATCATTGAAAACACTCCATATTAGGGTTTATTGCCATATGTAAGTAAACTACTTGCATAATACAATTACCGCTTACAGTTACAAGAAACTATGAAAAACGCTTGCAATTACTTTATATCACAATAATAACCTCTTACTCTTCTATTAATAGCTTAATTGTTAATGTACGCTACTTATAGGTGCAAATTATTCTAAAAAGAGGATTTATTTTCAATTTGTAGGAAAACAGCTCTATATCACCCCAAATAGAATATCATTGAAAAATACATTTTTATGGGTTATAGCAATCTGATAAGTAAAACTACTTGTATATAACAATACCGCTACAGTTAAAGAAACCAAGAAAAATGCTTGCTAATACCTTTAATACAATAATAACCCTTACTTTCTATTATTTGCTTAATGTAATGTAAGCTACTTTTAGGTGCAAATTATTTTAAAAAAAGGATTTTAACTTCAATTGTAGGAAAAAAATATATCACGATAAAAAAGCTAATTCATTGAAAACATACATTCAATAGGTTTTTAGCAAATAATAAGTAAAACTACTTTTATATAACAATAACGTACAGTTTACAGAAAAAAATGAAAAAACGCTTTCAATATATTATTCACAATAAATAACCTTTACTCCTATTATTTGTAAGTAATGTAAGTACATAAGGTGCAAAATTTTTCGAAAAAAAGGGTTTTATCTTCAATTTGTAGGAAAAAAGATAAATTTACCCATAATTAGTAATATCATTGAAAAAAAAATCATTTTATAGGGTTTTTAGCAATAAATAAATAAAAAAAACTTTTATATACAATAACGTTAAGTTATAAAAATAGGAAAAACGCTTTCAATATACCGTTAATTTACAAAAATAACCCTTTTCTCTTCTATTAACAGAAAAGTAAAGTAAGTACTTTAGGTGAAAAAAATTCTAAAAAGAGATTTTTTACTTCAATTTTTAGGAAAAAAGCTATTCATGAAACATCTAAAATCATTGAAAAACCTACATTTATGGGGTTTTTAGCAATATAAAAAGTAAAACTTTTTATATAACAATAACGTACAGTTAGAAGAAAATTGAAAAAAGCTTGCAAATACCGATACACAAAAAATACCTTTACCTTTTATTTTAAAAGTTAATGTAATGAAGTATTTTAGGTTACAAATATTCAAAAAAAGGATTGTTTTCTTCAATTTGTAGGAGAACAGCTATATTCACCGATAAATAAACAAATCATGAAAAAATACATTTTTGGGTTTATTTCAATATGTAACAGTAATATCATGAAACTAGTAAAAACTTGAAAACACACATTTAGGGTTTATAGCAATATAAAAGAAAACTACTTTTATTTAACAATAAAAATTAAGTTTTTAAAAAAAAGGGAAAAACGCTTGCAATATACCGTTATACACAATAAAATAACCTCTTTTTTATTAACAAGCTTTAAAGTAATGTAAGTATTATAGTGAAAAAAATCTAAAAAGGGATTTTATACTTCATTTGTAGGAAAACAGCTAATTTTCACTGATAATATCTAAAATATTGAAAAAAATAATTTTTTTTGGGTTTTTTACCAATATAAAAAGGAAAATACTTGTATATATACAATAAAAAGCAGTTTAGAAGAAAAATATGAAAAACGCTTGCAATATACCTTTATCACAATAAATACCTCTTTCCTTCTATTTTAAAAGCTTAAGTAATGTAAGTACTTATAGGTGCAAATTATTTTTAAAAAAATGATTTATACTTCAAATTTTTAGGAAAAAAGCTATAATCACCCAAAAAATAGGTAATATCATGAAAACACTACATTTTTTGGGTTTATAGCAATATGATAAGAAAACTACTTTTTAATATACAATAACGCTTAGTTTACAAAAACATGAGAAACGCTTGCAATATACCGTTATATCACAATAAATAACCTCTTACTCTTTATTAATTAGTTAATTAATGTAAGATACTTATAGGGTAAAATTTTTCTAAAAAGAGGATTTTAACTTCAATTTGTAGGAAAAAAGCTATATACACGAAAATAGCAATATCATTTAAAAACTACATTTTTTGGGTTTATAGCAAACGATAAGTAAAAAACTTGAATATACAAAAGCTACAGTTAGAAAAACTATAAAAACGTTGCTAAAAACCGTTTTATCCCCAAAAATAACCTCTTACTCTTTAAATTTAATGCTTAAGAAGTAAGATTTTAGGAGCAAAAATTTTTCTAAAAAAAGGTTTTATACTTTCAATTTTTAGGAAAAAGCTATTTATCATGATAACTGGGAAAAACATTTAAAAAATACATTTAGGGTTTTTGAATAAATAGGGAAAAAATACTATTTTTATTTTTACAAAAGCACAGTTTACAAGAAAAATATGAAAAAAAGCCCTGCAAAAATTTCCGTTATATCACAATAAAAACCTTTACTTTCTATTTAATAGCTTAAAGTAATGTAAACACTTTAGGTCAAATTATTCTAAAAAGAGGATTTTATATTCAATTTTTAGGAA
>JACEEZ010006183.1:0-5000 GCA_016584305.1 Chionoecetes opilio | reverse complement strand
CAAATATTCTGGTTGGCACAACCCCAAAGACTCTCAACCAATTTTTTGTCGGCGTAATTACTACAAGTACTGGAGGAGGATTTTAAATTAAACAAATCTCAAGAATAACACGCAAAAACTTTCCACTACAAATGAGAATGTGAACCCAATTTCATATTTCATGTTTCCTTTTTCCCACCTTTCTATTTACATTGTTCCCTTTCCCGCATTACACTTCATTTCATATTACTTTGTACGCTATTTTCTGTATCTCTACTGTACTTTTCCTCGATATTTCTACTCATTCCTCATTACACATCTTCTTTAATCCATTCATTTCTTCCTCGTGTAGCTACACTCCCCTCTTATTTGCCTCCTGTCATTCCTACCTCCCACCGCCCCTCCATCTCACCTGGCCACGCCCTTCCCGCCTCGCTCTCTCTCCGCCTCGCTTGCTGGTTCGCCGCCAAAAAGATAATGCACGAAAAATTAGGAGACAATGCAGCAACACGACATATTAGCGGCCGAGTCTTTTTTGTTCCATACTAATTATTTTTTTCATCCTTTTTTAGTCTCTCTCCCCTTCCTCCTCTCTCTCCGCTCTCGATAAAAAGGGCCCAAAAATTTCGATAGCAAAGAAACCCTACCTCCTATGGAGAGAGAGAGAGAGAGAGGAGAGAGGGAGAGAGAGAGAGAGAGGAGAAGAGAGAGAGAGAGAGAGAGAAAAGGGGAGAGAGAGAGAGAAGAGGAAGAGAGGGGAGAGAGAGAGGGGAGAGAGAGAGAGAGAGAGGAGAGAGGAGGGGGGAGAGAGAGAGGAGGGGGAAGAGAGAGAGGGAGAGGAAGAGAGGAGAGAGAGAGAGGGGAGAGGGGAGAGAGAGAGAGGGAGGAGAAGAGAGAGAGAGAGAGAGGAAAAGAAAAAAGAAGAGGAAGGGAAAAGGAAGGAGAGAGAGAGGAGAGAAAAAAGAGAAAAGAGAGAGAGAGAGTTTTGGAGAAAAAAGAGAGAGAGAGAGAGGAGAGAGAACAGTATTTTCGATGTTCTCAAATCCCCCGGTTCTCTGTATCTATTGCAGGACTAAAAGTGGAGCGAGAGAAAGGAGGAGGAGGAGGAGGAGGAGGAGGAGGAGGGGGAGGGGGAGGGGAGGATTATAGGGGAAAAGGAATAAACAGACCCCAGGAGACCTATTGGTCCAGACGGGGTATCTGCGAAAAAATAACTAACTATCAAACACTTGTAAAAAAAACATTTGGGAAAAGGTCCCAGCCCTTTAAAAGAAGATAGGAACACGGAAGTTTTAGTGCAGAAAAATGGGTATAAAAAATTACTAAACAAAAACCCTACCCTACAACAAACGATCCGGGGGACTAAATAGAATTCGCGGGCACTATCAATACCCATTTACTTTACAGTGCGCGAAGTCTGTTTTAAATGTATTTATTGTGCGCTTCGACAACATTGTTGGGTAATTTGTTCCCACGATCAACGACTCTACATTGAAAAAAATTTTTACGGAGATCCAGTGAGCAACGTTTACCGTTATTTTTTAAAACCATATTTCTTTTTGTCATTGATTTGAAGTCAAATAGGTTCTCTTGATAATGACATAAAATTTTTTGGGATCTTAAAGGTTTCTATCAAGTCCCCACGGTTTCTACGACCTTTTAAGGGAAAAAATATTAAGTTTCCGCAGTCTCTTTCAAAAGATGAATTTCGCAGAGATGGAATTGTTTGGTGGTTTTCTTTGCACTGACCAATTTTGTTTGGGTCTTTTAAAAACCGGGCGACCAAAATTTGGACGGCATTTTCCCCAAGTGGGGCCTAACCAAGGCGTGTAAAATTGGTTTTACTTTCGGGTTTGTGTTCAAAATTTGCGTTTAATAAACCCCAAACATTATTCCCCCTTTTTATGGCAGTAGGCAATGGGGAGGTTTTAAGACATTATGATGTGACACCAAACCTTTTCCCTGCGTACTTCAGTTAACGTTTTATTTGCATTTGATATTTTATATTGAGGTTATTTTGCCTTAGCATTACTTTACTTTTACGGAATGAATTTTAATAGCATTTATACCCAGTCGATAGTTTGTCGGGGTCCTTTTATGAGTTCGCAGTTTTTTTAGATATGCTTTACCGCCAAATTGGTTTTTCGTCTGCAAATTTCGAATTTTAGAAAAAATTCCGCAGCCCAGTCTTTGATATATATCAAAAAAAAGAGTGGGACTAAAGACGAGCCCTGAGGCCCCCCACTAAAAAACATCTAACAATCAGATGTTTCACCTTTTTATTACTCCCCGTTTTTTCGTTTTGAAACCCAAGCCAACCCAGAACAATTTGCTCTCCCAAGCCATGTCCCCCTTAGTTTGGTAAAAAGTCGTTATGGGGAACGTACGAAGGCTTTTGAAAATAAGGAAATTTTTACACCGGGGGAATTTTAGCGTCCCAGTTTGATAAATGACATTAAAAAAAATCCAGGGGTTTGTTAAGCAGGTTTTTATTCGAAATCCAGCTGGGGTTTTAATATGAGTTTTTTCTCGAGAAAAGACACATTTTATCCGCAATTTTTTTCAAAAGTTTAAAATCACAGACGTTAGAAATTTGGGGGATAATTTCTTGCGAGGGGCTTACTCCCTTTTTTTTTTGATTGTGTAACATTTGCAATTTTCCCCAACTAGGAACATTTTTGCCATTAGCGATTTTTTGAGGTAAAACTTTAGTGGAAGCGAAAGTTTACTGTGACATTCCGAAGCAATCGCGGGGAAATTTCGTCCACCCCCCGGATTTTGCTGGTTTAAGTTTCTGCAAAAAACTTTGATACTTTGTTAAGGTTATCTTCCTATTTCCAAATATCACTTTTGAGTCCGCATAATGTTTACTGGTTTGGTAATGGAGCTTTGTTTTTAATAAATACCGCATTTAAATAAACATTTAGTCGACTGCCATGCTTTATTATCATTTACCAAGAGTTTTTTTATTTTCGTGGCCCAATATAGTTTTGAGTTTTTTTACTTGAAGTATTTAAAGAACCTTTTCGGGTTTGATTTGGATTCCTTTGCAATTTTTTTTTCATACTCCGCTTTTGTCTTAATTAACCCCCGCAACGTGTTTTAGTCATGTATTTCTAAATCGCCGTCCGCATTTGATCGCTTTTAAATTTTTTACGCCGGCGTTTCGGCCCAAAGATTGTTGAATCTCATTGTCATCCCAAGGGTCTGTTTTTTACAGCGTTTTTACCTTTGGGGAATATGTTTTCAACCACCGATGGAGTTTATTTGTGAATAAATACACAGTTTTTGCATTAACCGTTTTGTAGGTCAAACCCAAAAACCGCTTAGTACCCCCTGATCTTCGTGAAACCGCTTTTATAATTGGGAAATAATAACCATTTTTTGTATGTCTACATTGAAAATTTTGCCGCACTGATTAAACCTGTGATCGCGTTTTTCCGATGTTCCCTATACGCGTAATCAATCAGATCAAAAGTGGTTTGTGAAAAAATAAATCTAGGGTACTATTATCCCTGTAGGCTCACGCCCCTATTTAAAAATACTTTTTTACCCTATAAGCAACGATACCATTTCTATCAGCAGAATTTTATTCCCGTTTTTACGAGGTAGTTAAAATTCCCCAAAAATTTTATCGAGATTGGGTTTACAAGACTTTTTTCCGTCATAGAGGAGGCAAGACTTTGCATTTTATTTGGGGGGGACGATAATTTTTCCATAGTTAGGAATTTACGTTTAGTTTAAACTTGGAGACTGAATTAAGATCTTGATTTACTTTATGATTTTGATTTCTTGCAAATTTTCTTTGATGTAAAGAATACACCTCCACCTGCTTTTTGCGTACGACAATTTGGGAACTTTTAGCCGGAATGGTATTTCGCTAATAAGGTTTTTTCTTTTGTTTTTACCCAACTTCAGTGATACTAACATATTGGCGTTTCGGCAAAAAAGTATGTAATTTTTGTTACGCTTTAAAAAAGCTTCTGGCATTTTTGAGAGTAATTGAATTCCTTAGTAGTTTGGTAAACCCGCGGGGGTTTACAGGCAGGGTGTCTAGGGTCCCCTGTAAAAAAGGGGGTTTATTCGTTTCTTTTTTAGTATTGCGGAAAGGAACGTGACCCCGCGTTGCTGTGGGGGAAGAAAGGGTTTAAGGTGATGCTGTTACCACCGTCCGCTTGTCGTTTTTTGATCTGTAAGAGGAAACTTATATTTAGCAGACGTCCTAATTTTTCTGGCAAAAGGGGCTGAGGTGGAGTCCGTCTCCCCAAAAGGATGGAACCCCAACCAGGTGGGGTCCTGTAGAAATTATCCCAGAAGTTTGCGAAGTTACTTCTCCCGGACAAAGAACCTTGCCCGGGTTTTTTGCGTGAACCTTTATCTAAAAAACGTCGGCCACACCCAGTTTTGGGAGAATTTCCCGAAATATGTATGATTGATTTAGTCTTTAATTTCCGGAAACCCAAATTTTGTACTTGTAGTATTCTCAGATCGCACTGTACACGCGTTTGTTTTCCTGCATGAAGCATAGAGAGTGTTATATTATTGTTTTGGTGACTCATCGCAGGGCAGGAGGTCGAGTTGGCCCTGGGGAAAAAGAAGCGTTCCTTTTGTCACCGTGACCCTACCCAAAACCCCCAGCTTGCCCCGGAGAATTAGTCCCGATCAACGGTTTTGTGAACTTTTTTCCTTTATTTTGCCAAGAACGAAATTTTTTAAGGTTTTGATCGTTAGGGCGCCTTGATGCTGTGTTCGTCGCGACCTCGCCTTATGGAACAAAGGGGCAGGGGGGAAAGGGGAAGACGAGGGTGGAGGAGGAGGAGGGGAGGGGGAGGGGAGGAGGAGAGTGCAGAAAGACGATTGTCCCTTTATAGCCCCCACAAAAATCGAAAGTCCACAAACTTAAGACTCTAGCCATAACCAAAAAAAAAAAAAAGGAGAAGAGAGAGAGAGAGAGAGGAAAGGGGGGGGGGGGAAGAGAGAGAGGAGAGAGAAAGGGAAAAAAGGGGGCCGAAAAGGGGGGG
>JACEEZ010006181.1:0-17162 GCA_016584305.1 Chionoecetes opilio | reverse complement strand
CCCGAGTTTCTTCCCTACTACTTCATTTAAATGGACTGATTTTGCTCCATGTGACTCAGTCGGTCATCAAATTTTCTTCTCCTTGTCCTGCCTTTTAACCCTATCGGCTCTCATCTCGTCCATGTATGTTCCAAACTTAATGTTTACCTATCATTTCTTTCAGTTGTTTCACTGATTCTTTGAAGCTGATTATGTAGCTTGACCTTCCCAGTTGACAACGACTGCAGTTGTAACTCAGCTGTTTACCTGCTTCGTTCTCGTTCATGAACTCGTACACAGCTTCAGGTATATTATCATATTCAATGTGAATCCAATCATCACATACCTCACATGCAAGTGCATCCTCCAAATCCGTCCCTCTACTTGACACTTTCCGCACTTATGTGCATCCACCTCGCCCTCCGGCACGTCTCCCTCCTGTGTTTTTTCATCATCCCTTCGGGTTTACGTTCCTTAGATCTTGCTCCTCTACCCACACCCGAGCCTTTTTTTCTCACTTCCCTTGTTGTTGCGCAGCCTTCTCCTACATCCTGCCATTCTCTCCTACCTGTGAAGCTGTGATGTAGCACACAACACGGACTGGCCTCTCTCCTACCTGGCCTCTCTTCTACCTCAGAGTCTGGCGTCTGGGTCTATGAAACCGGACTGGCCTCTCTCTTACCTCACAGGCTGGCGTCCTGGGTCTATAACACGGACTGGCCTCTCTCCTCCCTCCGGGAAAGTAAAACAAAACAGATCTCCAGCAATCACAACCGTGTTTTGTAGTAGTTGTTGTTGTTTTTTGGGGGTTTGGCAGGGGCGTGCAGGCTGTGGTGCGACGCCTCTAGTGCCCGAAGGTGCAGGATGCAAATAAATCAGCAGGTTAGTTCCCGTGCAGTTGGCCAGACTTCTGTAGAAGGTCCTGGTTGTGCTTGAGGATTTTGAAGGCCAAGCCGGGATCTGGAGAGCCACAGAGAGCACCAAGAGGTCGGCTAGAGTTGGTTTTGCGGAGGAGGAGGGATATAGTGATTGGAGGAGTGCCGTCGGTGGGAGTGGTGGCGAGGAAATTGCAGGAGGAGGTGTTCAGGTTGTCCAGGTATGTGGGGCACCAGGGGCAGTGAGGGTCATCCCGTCATGCCCATTTGTGTAGGTGAGAGTTGAGGCGGGGGGTGGCAATCCGGGGTCTGGTGACTGCGGTGTCCAGGGCACGGCTGGGGGAGTGGGTCCACCAGTGGGTCGTTGTCATGTCGTATTTTGTCCAAGTGAAGTGTACTGTAAAGGGGTCAGTCAGCTTTTGTGTCCAGTGTCGGTTGCATGTAGTCTGAAGGTTAGTCCAGTGAATCAAGTCAGGTCTGTGGTCATGTCTATGGGAGAGGGGAGGGAGTGTGCCTCTGCTGCCGCCCTGTCGCGCCACAGTGTTTTCCCCTGCACCAATGTGGGAGGGCACCCACTGAAGGTGGATGACATGGCCAGAGGAGGATAAGTGAAGCAAGAGGTGGTGGATGTGAAAGCAAAGGGCATGGTGAGTGTGAGGGCGGTGACGTCGGAGAAGTTGGAGGGCTGGTGAGGGAGTCGGTGAATATGGTTACTGTACAGGGGGGGTGGGGGGGGCACGGGGGTGGCATACTTGATGCCCTCCCTGATGGCAAAAAGTTTCTGCCCGTCAGGATGGAGGCAGCGGGCGGAACCTCCAGGCGATGGCAATGACCTGGCCGGAATGTACATGGCCGCACCTACAGACGGAGGGGCTGGCAGACGGGACCCGTCGGTGTAAATGTGGTGGGAGTTACTGTAGCGGTGTGTAGGAGGGAGTAAAAAAGGAAACCTGCCCTGCACTGGACAGGCAGCCTTGGCCATGGTGTAGGTGTGTGAAGGGACAGATAATTAGGGAAGAGAGGGGAAAACCCAAAGGGGCCCAGGGGAGAGGTCTTTTCCAGAGTGCGAAAGGAGGGGGGAGTCACCCGGATAGAACCCAAAGAGGAGAGGGCTCTCTCTACGAAAGCCCCAGCAAACAGAAAGACGGAGGGCCTCCGGAGGCCTCCGAAATGTCTTGCCGGCGGCCCGACGGAAGTGTACGACGTGGGGCCGCTGGGAATTTGCTCAAAAGGCTCACTGGCGGGCCGCTCCCAGCGGCCCCCCAGGGCATATGACCATTTGCCGTGTATATTAACTGATTGAGGAATATTTACGGTTACACTTTCTAAGCATATTGCAGATGATACAGTAATGTTTTTAGAGGTGTTGCACAAAACATTACCCGCTAAAGACTGCTGGGCCCGTACCGAGAGTCATGCTGAAGGGCGAGCGACAACCTTCGTGGACTGAAGAAGGGTCCAAAAAAGGGGATATTTTTGGGAAAACGAAGAGCAGCGAGACGGGTCGTCAAAGACACGAAGGTGACCGTGTCTTTCTCCCGACCTGCGTCGCTGCTCTTCGTTCCGAAAATATCTCTTTTATGGTACCCTTCCTGTCAACGAAGGTCGTCGCTCAACCTTCATCATGACTCTCGGTACGGGCCATGGACTGTTCAACACCCATAAAACATTACTAAAATGCAATATGCTCTAAGTACAAGCCAAAATATTTATGTCGTTATCCATAATATGATGAAGAGAACCACAAATCACTTTGGACTTCGTTTATTTTTTATTAACACAAATAAATTCGCATTGGTTTTACATGGGGGAAACAGCCATGAAGAACGAGATGAATGAAGATTGAATATTTGTAATCGAGATCCATTTCAACATTTAAATCATTTGCAGGCCATACAAAACATACAAAATTATGAACTATAAAATCAACCAGATATGTTTGGTCAACCTTTCAAACACTCGAATTAGCAGGGATTTCCTTCCTGTACCTATCCATCCACCTTCATATACCACTCTGCTGTCATACCATCCTGTCTCTATAATATCATACGCCTTTCCTTTAAACATAAGGGCAGATGCCTAGGGTCGACTCCACTGTAAATAAATAAATAAATATATACATATATATATATATATATATATATATAATAATATATATATATAATATATATATATATATATATAAAATATATATTATATATATTTTTATATATATATATATATATATATATATTTATATAATAGTCTTTGCAAAAAAAACTTAGGACAAGAACGTCTTCAGATTTTTGCCCTTCTCAGTGATGTGTTAAAATTTCTCGGGTTTTGTCGTATATCTGACATCCACTGGGCTGGAGGTTAGCCCTCACAGTGCTACACATTCCCCAGGCTGCACTAAAAATATGTATGAAGGGGAGAGGGTTTGCCATCTTTGCTCCTTGCGCCTAAATTCCCCATCACCCCACCTTTCCCCTTTCCCCCTCTCCAGGTCTACAGATGCATTTTTCCTGACAAATCAATCCATTGTTAAAAAGACACATATAGTCACTTTGTACAGTGGGGGCAAGTCCATGAGCCAGATAGCATGGGAGACGGGAACCTCCAAAAATGCTGTCTCAATCGGTGCATGCAGGCTCTAAATGATGAGTTGGTAAAATAGTTTGGGGGAAAAAGAGTTAGAACGACCTCGGGAAAAAAGTCAAAGACTTGCTTGCTTGGTCTTCTTTGGGCGTTTTCCGAGGTGGTTCTAACTCTTTTTTCCCCCAAACTAGTGGTGAGAGATGAGATGGTGTGAGACATGAATTAATAGAAGGGGTAAAAAAAAGTTCCTTTCACAGGTTTATCCCTCCTCCTCTTTATGTCTCACACCATCTCACCACCACCAACCACAGCGTCACTATAAACAAAACCCTCTTCCTCTTTCCCCACCACCACACACCCCCTCCCTCCACGGCATCCACACACCCCTAACTCCCTCCACACTACATCAAACACGGAACAAGGAAGCTACAGAACGTGTCCTAGCTTCCTTGCATGGGAATGAAGCGTAAAATATAAACAACACCCAGTTCCTGAAGTGAACAAGTTTTTTTTGTCGGGGCCCGCCTCTTATTTTCTATCGGTGTCTGCCTGAAAATCAGTGAAAATGTACTAGTTTTGACAGCATTTGTATGTCTTTAAAACATTTCTGTCTCTTTGTATGTATGTGTATTTATGAACTTATCCTTGTATTATTTCATTCTTATCTTTTGGTTTCATGTCTGGTCCAAAATAAAACAGGTATGACACTTTTAAATTTAGGTCAGTTAGGCCTCAAGTGAGTGGGCCAGCAGAAATGGTTAACTCCCGCCGCACGGCGGCACGTCGATCGCACGCGCACCACAGGACACCCTTGAGCGAGGTTATTCTTTGTAGCGTCTTTGGCGACCCTTTCCCCGTGGGGTATGCCTCCAATGATTGATGCGATCAGGGTTAAGTGTTGTTCTCCTGAGCCCAACACCAGCCTGAAGATAGCTGCTCCACAGCACTGTTGTGCCTCTTCTGCTCTATCTGGCATCTGCTCCCTTGCCACCTCCTCCATTCGCCTGTCATGGTTTGTAGCTGAAGTCGGGGCATACACTGAAGCCGCCGCCTGCTTTAATGTTCAGAATCAATTCTACAATATATAGTATGACTTCTACACTGATCATATTGAAAGCAGACGCACAACAAAATATTTTTAAGTACAGGGAGGTCCCGAAGATACGAGCAGTTAGGGTTCCCCCCTGGCATACTCTAAAGTGAAATCTCGTATAACGAAACACATAACTAATGGTAAAATATAGGTTGGGGGTTTCCCGGACCCCTTTAATCAAAAAAAAAAAAAATTAAAAAAAAATTTTTTTTTAAGCTAAAATAAACTATAGCAAACACAACAAACCACAGCGCTATTCCCCACACTGACTACCTATTCTGTAGAAAATTTTCTAAAAGAGAAAATAGCCACAAAAAAACAAAACTGAAATTAAAAAACAAAAAACATGCATAACCAAAAAAGCGTTGTAATGTGGGGACGCCACGTGATACAAGAGAAGATAGTGTACGGCCCCAAAGTTGAGCCGCACACCCCTACTTACCCCTAAAGGTGGCCGCGCCATATGCTTAATTCCCTTCGGTCAGGGCTTGCTAGGGGTGACCTGATGGGGTCCCCAAATCCCCCCTTTGTCCCCCCTGGGAGTAGTAGGCGCCATTTTGAACTTGTAATTTTACTCCCCCCCTTTAATGTCGAGCATTGGATTTTGATCTCGTATATTGAAAATAGACCCACTTTACACATTCATATCAGGGATTCTCGTATCCAAATGTCTTTTAAGGGCCCTCCTGTAAGAATTGAATAGGGTTACTGTCGGTATACGGAAACAGCCCAGTCTGTGAATGAGGACAGAAAATGATATGTACTGTAGCACATTTTTGGGCAAATCTTTTTTATACAGCAAATTATTACTCCAAAAGGGTCGGAACCAAAAAGGGCTTATTTAAATATTTAATAAAATGGGGCCCCCTCATTTTGTCAGTAAAAAATGCCCCCCAGTCACAAATTCATAATAAAGGAAAGGCGAGTACTGCTTGTAAACTTTTCTGGATATTGATGTAACAAAATTCACAAAATGCATTCAGTTTATCATTACATGTTAGTAAGGATTACATTAATTAACTGAAAAAAGTTTGTAAAAAACCACTCTTGTCAGTGAATAGGTGGCATTTCCTCAAAGGTTAGAGCCCAAAAAGGAAAATTTGTGCGGGTTTTTTTTTAAAAAAGGGTTCCAATGGAGTTGGCACCAACACTATAGCACAAAAAGGGAAAAAGGTGGATTGGCCAAGCTTTAGGCTTACCCCCATAATCTAGAACAATATTATCACCTTGGGGGGAAAGGGGTTGGGGTTTAGCTTATGAAAAAAACTTTTTCACTTACTCTTCTGAATCTATTTTTTCTCTCAATTTCCATATTTTTAACAGTTTAAAAACCCCGAAAAAAAAAGAAAACAACCCCGTTTTACATTTTCTCAAAGGTGAAAGGCCAACTGTTGGGAGTGGGTTAAAATGCATCATATGTGTACTTTCTTGATTCACTTGTTCACTTAAAACACCCCCACTTACATAGAACATTAAAAAAAAAAATTATTTGGGAAAAAGTGATTTGGGACTGGGGGGAAGTCCCCATGTAGACGGGTGCCGTGGCTAAAGGGGAAAAATAAGACATCTTAGCAATGACCCCACCAGCAATGAAGAAACAAGCTCCGAAGGGATTCCGGGAAGGAGATGTACAAAAAAAGTCATTCACTTAGAGGCATTTTTGGGCTTTTATGGGATTAGGATGTGTCTGTTTAAAAAAGATACCTAAATTGCCATTGCACCCTGGTAACCAAATGTTGCATCATGATAGATAAAACATGACATGTGCTCAAATTTAAATTCGACACACAGTCCTCCCTACCTATAACGATAACAGCATAGTTGTGCAAGCAAAGGATCATGCTCGGGTATATACTAAACTATGAGGGTCAAAAAGTCTGAGGGCAAAAATTCTTTCTTAAACCCCCCTAGCTTTTGCTGCCTTCATCTGTTGAGAACACCCCCCATGATTCAAGGGAGAGAGGGGAGCGAGAGCGAGAGCGAGAGAGAGAAAAGGGAGAATTATAACAACATGAAAAATTATGAGGGCAAATAATTTGCCATTACTTTTTTTATAACTTTTAAAAGACCCCTAACACATTCAAACACACTTTAAAATAAAATATTATAAAAAAACCATCAAAGGAATACTATTCCATCATTTTATCTTAATTCAAATACATACATTCCGCATTTGAAGGCGTGTTCGCCCACAAAATCCAGGGTCCTTTCATCCCTGCTGGTAAGCGTTGGAAATTTTTGACAACCAGTGCCCCCCGGCCCCTCATTTTCTGGGGACGTTCCACAACCGAGTCACGACTCCCCCCATGATGTGATGGATCGCAGAAGCATTCATAAGTGTTATGTCTCATAGAAGTGATCAGTTTTTTTTTTTTTTTAAAAAAGTAATGCATAATTCAGGGCCCCCGAGCAAAAAAATAAACTTAATCACCACTTTAAAGCAAAAAAAATTACTCACGCGTTACTGGGGTTATTAGTTTATGCTCTATTGAGGAAAGACGTGCTGATGGAGGGGTTAAAAAATACTTTGTGAAAAAAAACATAAAATAAACCCACAAACGGGTGATTTTTTTCCCAATAAGGGGGGTTCCTAAACCAAAATCTTTTCCCAAATTTTTTATTTTGAAAGAAACTAAACCCATTGTTTGAAAATAAATATTCGTAAAGTAATTTAATGTACCTTGAAATAAAATGTCCAGCATACAATCTCAGCACTCTGCGTTATAAAGCACCTGTTGTCCTGTCTGTGGCAGGGTAGTTGCTTTATAAAAAAAGAAAGAACAAAATTAAATGGTAAAGAACATTTTCATCGTCGAGTTCAAATTTGGGTGTTTTGCCGTGAAATTCCTTCGGCGACAATTCCATGAACATTCCACGGTATTTAAAACAAATTGTTTTTATTTCGGTAATATTTCAATGTTCAAATTTACGGTAACGGGAAAATTTCATACCTTTAGACTATTATTTAAGGTTTTCCTCGACTTACGGGAATTGTATATGTGGGATGTGAATGGCGGGGGGAATAAAACATTTAATTAAAAGTACTGTGGGGCCCCCCCTTTTGGGTAAACCCCCGTACGTATACCTCTACATGGCGCAGTAACGGGCGCTAACCCGCCCTATCTGTGACCCAGCAACGACATTTATTGACCCAGAAAAAGTATTTTTTGACCTGTTAAAAAAAGGCCATGACCCCCCCCCCCATACCCCTTGACCTCCACTGTTTTTGACCTATACCACCAACTAACGGTGTGCTGCGATGAAGAACGTGGGGGGAGGTGGTGTGGGTGTAGGGGGGGGTTGGGGTAGCGTAAAAAAGGTAGTAGTGGTAGGGGTTTTTCTGAGAGACAAAGGGAGTAGGGAATGGATGAATGGGAACAAGGAAAGGGAAGAGGGGGGAGGGGGCGGGGGAGGAGGGGAAATACTCTTTTCCTCCTCCAGGGTACCGGGGTACCAGGAAAGAAGGGTACAATTTTCCCTTCCCCCAAAACGCTTAAAAAATTGACCTTCTCCAGCTTTCGGCTTGACCAGATGATTTCGCTCCGCCCCCGACCAAAAACTTGCTATGGAGTTCCGGAGGGGTTGGGAAATGGTGTTTGTTAGTTTGGGGTGGATGGGTGGTGGTGGGGAAGTTTGGATGGGGAGGGTGAGGGGAGAGGAAGGGCAGTAGTGGGTGGTGGGGGTAGAGGTTGGGGTTGGGTCGTTTGGTGGATTTTCGCCGGGGTGTGGTAGTTTGGTTGCCTCTCTGGTTGAAGCTAAATATAAGGGATATAATAGTATAGGGTAGTACATGGTGGTGGTATAGTTGTTTTAGATAGTAGGTAGTAGGGGTTTAGTAGTATTTGTCTCAAAAGTAGTAGTATTAATAGTTTTAGAAGTAATAGTAGTAGGGGTTTTTTAGTAGTATGAAGTATAGTAGTTTTAGAAGTAGTGTATTTTTTGGAAAGTACTAGTATGGTAGTAGTGTCTTTTTTAGAAGTTCTGAAGTGTTTGAAGCTCAGTTTTTTTGAATTTTTGATTTTAATACTTCAACCAAAGGGGAAAAAACAGAGGAATAAAAAGGGAAAGAAGGAAGAGGGGAAGAGGAGGAGGAATACATAGAAATACATAGGAAAAAAAGGGAGGAATACATAGGAAGGAGGAGGAGGAATACATAAAAATACATCGGAAGGAGGAGGGGAAATACTAAAAATACATGGGAAGAAGGGGGGGGAGAATACATAAAAATACATAGGAAAGAAGGAGGAATACATAGAATACATAGGAAGAAGGGGGAGGGGGAATACATAAAATACTAGGAAGAAGGGGGAGGAGGAGGAATACTAAAATAAAAGGGAAAGGAAAGAGCCCCTTACCCTGGACGAGGGGAGGTCTTGGTCGGGGGGGTGGGGCTGCCCCTTTAAAGTGCGCGGGAAACCTGCTCTGAAAAAAAGGGTACAAAAGGTGAAGGAAAACCACCACCCACCCAACCCTAAAAAAAATATAATAATTTAGTAAATACAGCAAAAAATACTTTAAATATTTTTTTAGCTTTATTATTTAGCTTTTTTTTAATTTAAACTAAATCTAACAAAAAAAAAAATTATAAATCAACTATGAAAAATTAAAAAACTGTAATCTAAAATAAAAAAAACTATATCTAAATCAAAACTAAAAAACTAAATAAAAAAACATAATCTAAATCTAACTAGATAATCTAATAAACTATAATCTAAATTATAAAACTAAATCAAATCAAACTATAATCTAATAAAACTATAATCTAAATCAAACTATAATCTAATAAAATTAAATCTAAATCTAACTAAATCTAAAAAAACTAAAATTAAATCAAACTAATCAAATAAACTAAAATCAAAATAAACTAAAATTAAAAAAAATTATAATCAAAAATTAACTAAAATCTAATAAAATTAAACAAATCAAAATATAATCTAAATAAAAACAAAATTAAATCTAATTTAAAATCTAATAAAACTAAAATTAAACTAACTAAAAATAAATATAAAAAACTATACTAATCAAACTATAAAACTAAATAAAAAAAAACTATAATCTAAATCAAACTATATAACAAAATTTAAAAAAACTAATCTAAATCTAACTGGGTATAATCTAAATAATAAAATATAATCTAAATCTAACAAATATCTAAAAAAAAAAACTAAAATTAAATCTAACTAAAATCTAAAAAAAAAAACTATAATCTAAACTAACTAAAATCTAATAAACTAAAATCTAAATCTAACAAAATCAATAAAACTATAATCTAAATCTACTAAAATCTAAAAAAACCCAAAACTAAATCTAACTAAAAAAACAAAATCTAACCCGCCCAACAAACTTGGCCAGGGTCTAGACTGCGCGTTTTGGCAAACGCGGAGTAGCAATTATTTTTTTTTATTAGATCTTTTATCATGTTTTTGCCCCAAGAAAACAGCTTTCCAAGAGGTTTGAAGGTTAGTAAAGACTTTGGTGACAAACGTTTAGCCCTTCACAAGGTGGGAAAGCGAGATAAGGGAGGGGCGATAAAACGGGGGGGCAGTCTTTTCGTAACATTGTTTCGTACCCATAGATTCGTACCCCAAAAAAGGGGTTTCGTATCTATAGGAAACCATAGTCTTTTCGTACCTCAGCTCGAGTTAACTTGATACTAAACTACGAAAGACACCAGGTATTAAAAAAAAAACTCAAATCAGTTAAAAAACAACTCAAAATGGGTACGAAAAAATTTTGGTACGAAATTTCCCCCTGAAACCGAAAAAACAAATCTTTACCCTTCCCCTGTACAGCCGATTGATGACAGACTGCAACCATCTCACGGTTGGAGAATGCTCCTCCTCCATTGGCGATGGTGGTAGTGGAAAGTGGTAGTGGGGGGTTTAGGGTGGGTGGGGGTGAAGGTATTTGGGATAGGTAGGGTCTGAAAAAATTGGAAAAAAAATAAAATCATGTTTTTCTAAAAAGGTGCACATCATTCGTACACAAATTTTTTTTGTAAATCAAAAAGTTTTTTCATGTTATAGAAACCATAGTCTTTTCCCTACACTCAGTCAGAGTTGAACTTTTTACTAGAGATAGGGAACGACACCAGGTATGTACGAAAAAAAACTAAAAATTAGGTATGAAAAAACTAACAAAACCTGGCACGAACAACTTTGTACTAAACTCCCTGAAACCTTCTGAAATGACATACTCGCTAATTATAAACTAAAAAAAACTAAACTAAACTACCACCACCGCAACTTTAACATTTACAAGCGAATAACCGCCGTGCCTTTTCCCCCGGACTCGGGGGGGTTTCCGACCGTATCTTCACTATGGTTGGGGTGTAATGCCCCGTTTTTCATGGATAATAAGGTACACCCGCAACATCATATCCCGGGTTTTCCCGTATTCCCCCTTTCCCTTACCCGCCAACCCAAACCCTATAATATCACCCTCCCGCCTCTCCACAAAACCCCACCAAAAACCCAAACCCAAAACCCCCTCTCCCCCTTGCCTAAAAAACCACAATAAACTTTTAATAAAGGCGATTACCCAAAAAAAGTAGCGGTGGACGCTGGCCTGGAGCAGCAGGCCGCATTCAAGTTTTTAACACCAGCGGCCCAGCGGCTATCAAACAAGGGTGCCACTTTCCTCACAGGGTCACGAAATTTTTATATGTAAAACAAAGTACAGGAAAAAAAGTATTCCTTTTTTGGTAAACTTCTAAAACAAAAGTTATATGATGATATTTATGTAGTTTTCATCAGTGTGATAACCAGCGGCTCTTTGGGTTAAGACCTCCGTACCAGCAGGCCCGTCGGGATAATTTAAGTGACAAGAAAAAATTTTAAATTCTGCAGAAAGTTCCCCTTCATAAACATGAACATGTTTAAATTTTTCATCAGAGGTCAAAAATGTTATATGATTCACAGAAACTCCCGCCCGCATCATTGCTCGGGAAGCAGGGAAGGACATCAACACAAGGGCACAAGAGGACCTCCCTGTCTGTGAAAACTTCAACATGTTCATGTTTTATGAGGGAACATGCGGCAGAACTTAATTTTTCTTGGCACTTCAAATATACACCGCAGCGGCCTGCGGTACGGGGTTTACTCAAGTAGCCGTGGTTATCACCCCTGAGCAATATACTCAATATCATCATATAACGTTTTTTTAGAATGGGTTTCCAAAAAGGAATACATTTTCAAATTCTGTACATTTATTTTCAAAAATAAATTTTCCTCTCTGAAAATACCCCCGGCACTACGGAGGGGTCGGGAGGGGAAAGTTGCCCTGGTGGCCCCCGTTGCCGTTATCCCACTTGGCCCCCCGGTGGTGGTTAGCTGGGGTTGTGGGCTTATACGGTAGGGGCCATGAAAAAGGTTCCCTACCCTGTCGGGGGGGAGGAGTGGAGGGGTGGCAAACTGGGGAGGAGACAAGCTTTGGGGTAGGTGCGGGGCAAGGAGGTGGAGCGTCGGGTGACAGGGAGGAGAGGGGGAATTCTGCCCTGAAGGGCTGTGATGGGGGACCTGAAGGCCCCCCAAAAATACGAAGGGCATTATTCTGGGTTACATTAACTTGTGGAGGGGGAAGGTGAGGGCCCCACCCTAAACCCCCACACCCCTAACTAAGCGACACGGATTAAGTACAAAAGAAATAAAAAGGGGGTATTCCTTCCGACCCCACTTGACCCCTGCAAGGGACTTATTAAATTAAACCCCTTTTAGGCACGAGGTCACCAGGGCCGGGCCTCACCTACAATTAAAATTTACTCTTAAGTGTTACCTTTTAATGTAAAAGTTGGTATTACGGAAAGCTATGCTATCCTCTCCACTTTGAGTGTAGGTATTAGCAATCCCCGGGTACTTTGAGTGTAACCCGTTGCTATGGGCGCTTGTTTACAAAACCAAACTACGAAATGAAAAGAAAAAATATTTCTAAAAAAAATGAGACTTATCATTTTTAAGATTAAACAAAATTTCAGATAAAAATATAAAGCCATAAATAAGTTTAAAACGGAAAAAAAAAGTTCAAGAATTGTATAAATCGACGATTATAAAATGTTGCCGTGGGGGTGTTTTTACTATTTCAGTCAATCCAGACGGGTTTCATTAAAACGTTGTCATTTCAAAGGGTTTGGAAAGGTGTGACGCTGTCATTGTTGTATTAAATGTTTGTATGTACGGAAAACATTGTAAATTCAGTACGTCCCGGTCAGCTGGGGATACTCTGGCACATTTTTAAAAGACTATGCTCTCGTTTTACCAAAATTCTCTCCCGACACAGGTCGATGAGACTCGAGTACCCTTGTAGCGGCTTCCCCCCCCACCCCGCTGGGGGGTTTGTAGCAGTCCCCCCCTACAAACTTCATTTTCTTTTACAAAACCGCTCCGAAAAAAACCTTTGGTTTTTAGCCCACCATTAAACTTGTTTTTTTTAATTTTCATATTCATTGTACTTTTTCTAACCCCTTTTTTTATGTTTTTAATGTACTAAAAATTTAAACCCAAAATGTAACTCACCATCTCAACATTTACCCTTTATCAGCGCGCACTGCATTAGCGCGCTACCTAAAAAACCTTGTACATTTTTTTTATTCAAATTTGTTTTTTTTAATATATGTTGTATTTCCCTTAAAATTAACCTTACCACGGAACAGGTTTCTCTCTCCATGTGACCAACTGCAAAACAATATCCCATCGGTTTTAAAACCTAATGCCAATGCAGACCGTATTTCCCTATCTAAGGCTTCCCCTGTTTTTCTTGTAAAGGAACTAACTTTTATTCCTCTGACGCGTTGGGGGCAAAACCCGTGGGGTATGTGACCAAGCTTCATTGCCTGAATTGTAATAAGACTTTCCCTACTAGCTGGGGAGGGGTAAAAACTCCTTTTTTGGGAAACTTTTTGTTATTGGGGACCACGGATTTCGAGGACGAAACTTAATTTTTTTCCCGATAGATGTTTGTCTTGTTTAATCTGTCACGTATGAAAAAATATTCCTCCAAAAAAGGGTGAAATTTAATTAAACGCACATCTAAACTTTAAGAAACAATGGAAATCCCGCCGAAACGCAACCGAGAACTCCCCGCCGAGTGGAAATGTTCGGCGCAGTTCCCTGGTAAAAGATGATAAAGGAAAAATAAAGTATTTTTATTATTGCACACAAACTTTTCTCGCTTGTCCCGAACACTGAAGCTGCAGTTTGACATTTTAACTGGGGACACTGGTTGGTGGGTTTGGGAAAGTAATTGCCTATGGGGGTGCCCCCCCCCCCCCCAGATCCCTCTGCTCGTTTACTAAACCCAAGCTGCAGATAAAACCCAACCAATAACCTAGCCTAGCTGTTCAGTCTATTGCTGGTATAGTGGGGTTGAGAGAGATAATATTAAGTATTTGGTAATACTGAAATAAAAATATGCTATGTGTGTGTGTGTGTACTCCTTGCCCTTGCCCCTTTGACCCCTTTAACAAATTAAAATTTCCCGCAAAAACCCAAAAATAATAATTGTTTTGTGTTGTTTAAGAGCTTGGAAGAAAATTTTGGGAAACCTATTTGCCACTTTTTTTGGGTACTGCTGATTTATAGAAAAATAAACATAAGCAATGTTGAATTTATACGTATTGAAATATTTTTACCGTTTTGTTTTTTCATAAAAAAGTTCATAAAAGATGGCTAGGGGAGGTTTGATTGGTCCGTTTTTGGGTTTGGTTTAGGTTTTTTTAAGCTATTTTGGTCTATGCTGATTTTGGTTATCCCTTATTTGGTTGTTTAGGCTAATTTATCAAATTAATGGTGTACGGGGGCCCCCCCGGCGGCCAGGGTGGCTGCATACGCGAAGACTCACAGCCGGTCCCCAAAGCAAATCTACTTTTCTACTGGTTATGTGAAAAATAGACTAATTTTTTTTTTTCCCCAGAAGTTATCATAGTATCATCATACATGGGGGAGTTTTTTAAATTTTAAAAGAAACGCGAGTAGTAGGACGGGAGAAAAAGCCCCGTTCTCTTTAATAATTACCTATTTTTCTGTGGTGCAATTTTTTTCAAAAGAATATTCCCTACTTAACTCCCAAGCTTACTCAAACTTATTTACTCTAACATTGCTGATTTTTTTCCTCACGGTTTAAGTACTCAAAACCAACCACCACTTTCTCAAAGATGATTAAATATTTATTTTGTCAATTTACAGTTTTCACCCAACCAACGATTTTTTTTTAGTGCCTTATTTTTTTTTTTTTTTTGTTTTTTTTTGAATGAATCTGCTAACCGTTTTTTGTAGCTTTTTTTTTTTTTTTTTTTTTTGCAAAAATGACAAAAAAAAAAAGAAAACCCAAACCTAACCCAAAATTCTTCCTAACCTACCTAAACCCCATACCTAACCCAACCTAACCTTTACCAACTATAATTTAAAAAAACTTAAATATAACATAATTTAAATAAATTAATAAAAAAATAAAAAATAGCAAAAAAAAAAAAAAAAAATTCGACAGAAACGTTTTTTTTTTTTTTTTTTTTTCATAGTTTGGGAAAGGGGAGGTTAGGTTAGGTATAGGTTAGGTTAGGTATAGGTAAAAATTAGGTTAGGTTTAGGTTCCTTTTTTTTTTTTTTTGTCATTTTTGCAAAAAAAAAAAAAAAAAAAAAAAAAATAAATAAAAAAAGCGACAGAAATGGTTAGCAGATTCATTCAAAACACTAAAAAAAACCCGAAAAAAATAAGGCGCTCAAAAAAAGTGGTTGGGGGGAAACAAAAATTATCCGCTTTTTTCTGCCCCCCAAAATTTGAATAGGGATGGGCGTATGGACGCCCATAAAGCCAAGATAATGCTTCTTCAAAAAGGTTTGTAGGTCATGTAGCCACTATTCACTTCTGCAGCGCCCTTTATACCTAATTGTAACAAAAACGTTGTATTTGTTTAAAAAAGACTTATTTTTGCATTCGATAATTCTGAAGAGGCGATGGAGTTCCCAAGCGGCGGCCATTTTAAATATTTCCCCCACTATTAACTTTGGTATTTTGGGAAAATTTTCCACTAAAAAATTTCTCTAATTTTGGGGAAAAAAGGTTAATTTGAATGGTGGAATTTGGCCCTATCGTCAGGAATTTGGGATATGAACACAAATTTTTCCCCCTATGTTATAAATTTAATGTTTGGGAATTAAAGGGTAATTATATAAATTTTGGGGGTATTCATCATAAAACCCCCAATATCAAAGGGGTTTAAAATAGTATAGAAAAATTGTGAGTGCCCACGTATGGATAAAAATTATTGAACAATACGTGGGGATCCGAGCCAGCTGAAAGTTTATTTCAGTGGGGTAATTTGTAACGCGTCTGCCACTACGAATGAGGTCGGAGTGGCGGGTTTTATATAACTAAGGTGTTCAACTCATAATAATATAGAAATTTTAACCGATAAAACGGGTTTAGAAAGGACTAATGTAAAAACACTTTGAAATACGGCTCAGCTGTGAAAAGCTTCCTCGGCCCCACCAACCATCCGGCCATTTTAGGTGGAGGTTTCCAAACCGTCACCTCGAAAACCACGAGTTCCCCCCCCAGTGTTCAATCTGACCACATGATATCCAACTTCCCCAAAGGGTGAGATCAAGCCCAAAGCATAATACAACCCACCGCCAATGCTGGTATACCCTTTTTAAGGGTAAATAGGGGACATAGCAAAAAAGGTAGAAATTTGGGGTTTTCGCATGGTGAGTTCACATTACAAAATTTTAATTTTAACAGTTGTTGTCGACCATCAATTAGTGGTCGATAAATTTCCAACAGTTTTGGTCCCCCGATGGGAAAAATTTTTGGGGAAAGTTTATACAAAACATTAATTTTAACAGTTTTTAAAATGTTTTAAAAAGGGGATGTGGTCGGACACAGTTTATGTCCGCGACAGTGGGCGTGGGAAAATGTGGGGGAAATTTGGGTTTTTCGACGCCCAGTGGGGAAGCGGATAAATTTTATACGACACGCGTCTTAATGCAGTTTTTGAGTGGCCTCATGACCTCACAATCCTTTTTCTGGGGAAAGGGAATGATTAAATGAGGTGACCCCGAGCCATCGTAAAATAATATCAAAGGTATTGTGAAGAAAAAAAGAAGAGAAGTGTCCAGTCTTGTGGAGTGGTTTGGTAAGCCAGGAAGACCAAACGATCTCCCAACATCACCTGGTAGCCAAATCAGTATGATAGGGTCAAAGATTCTATAAAAAGGGCCTTGTAAGGAATTTAAAAAGGGTAGCTAGTTCATTTTAACGCACAGCCCTTTTTAGGCCGATCTTCTCGAGAGGCGTCTTGGGCTAGGCGAGGGTTTTTTTTGTAAAAGCCCAAAACATAAATTTCTAGATTTTAAAAAAGGGGATTGGGGATTATCCGCAAATAGGGGTACTGGTCTATACAGAGGAAACACCCCAGCAACCATCACCGGGCGGGCCCCACGTGGCCGGAGCGGGGAAAAGGGGGCCGCCGGCGACAAATTTACCCCCACCCTCCGGGGCTCGCGGGGTATTTTCAGAGGGAAATTTTCATGTTGAAAATTTAATGTACAAATTCGGAATTGAATATTTCTATGTGTAACAATTTTTTAAACAACATTTTTTATGATTATCTGATTTTTTTTAGTATTTACCCCCCCCCTTCAAAA
>JACEEZ010006179.1:0-13759 GCA_016584305.1 Chionoecetes opilio | reverse complement strand
TGTGAAAAGGCGCTTTCTGAGTGCCCCCCCGTACGCCATTTTTAATCCGGTGCGCTAAAATCTAATTGTTTGTGTGTGTGGGTATTCATTATTGTTTCATCTAGTTGATTTTACGGGCCAGAGAAAATGCCGTGTGGCCCCGTTCCATATCAAAATTTTTATCTTTCACCCCTTACGGCTTATTTTGGCCCGAACCCCAGCACCCGGGGAAGCAGGTACCCCCGGGGCTAACACCGGTAACCCTTTCACTGCTGGGGGGGACAGGGGCTGGGTTTTTTAAGGAAAAAACCTTTTTTCCCCGCTCCGCCCGGGGATCGAACCGGGACTTTCCGGTTGTAAACCGAGCGTGCTTCCCCTCCCACAAGTACCCTAAATACCCTGGTGGTGTGGTGTGTGTGTGTGATAAAGGGGTTTTGAGGAAAGGCGGCAGAAACCTTCCCATAAAAACCCTTGTTTTGGGGGTTTTTGGCAAGGGGAAAAAGAAAAGGCAACAAACCCCAAAAGGAAAGTACAAGGGGCCCGGGGAACCTATAGGGGTGTAACAATTTTGCGTAGCTTTCCCACATCCACCTTTCATCCCCCCCCTAAAATTGTCTGTTACCGCCCCGTCCGGGGGATGTTTCTAGCCGCCCCGTCCAAAAATTGTTTCTTGGCCCCCCGGCCCCCCCTTTTAAACTCTCTATTTGCTCCGCACTAACTACCTCATGCCTTCCTTCCAATCATCACCACCCTATTTGGAAAACCGTTTGCCCTTTTTTTTTTTTAATTTTTGTTTTACATGTCAATCCATACTTTTTGGGAAAACGGACCCCAACAACTCCAAACCCTTTTTTTCTTAAAAACTTCCCTCAACCAACACACTTGGGGGAATGGGCGGGAACAGGGGGGTTTTATGGCGGGCAAAAAAAAAACATTCTTTTTTCGCTTCCAAAAAAATGGGCTAAACCGGGAAAATCCCCAATTGTAACCCCGCCTGTAAGGGGTAATATGAAATAAACCCAAAGTAGCGTAACAACCTACTAGCCAGCGGTAAACCCCCCCCCCTTCCTCTATAACGAAATCAGGTATTTCAAAACAAAGCTACCGGGCTATTAACCTCCTAGCCTTTGAATTATTTCAAAACCAAAACTTTTGCCTAACCTAAACCCCCACTTTTTTTTTTTTTTTTTTTTTTTTTTTGGGTCGGGGTACGGAGTTGGCCTGGCTGTGAGGATGGGGCGTGTTGTACTAGAAATATGAGGGCCCCAGGGAGGAGGAGGGAGAGGGGGGGCCTTGCCAATGGGTGTGATGAGGCAGGAAGCAGGTGTGGCCCCACAGGCGGAGCAGAGTGTCGGGGCATCGGGCTCTCTGTGTCCTGACGTCCCACGTTGCAGGTGCTGAGGTCACACCCAACCCGGGTGCTCCCCCCGGCATTCCCCCGGGCTCTTTTTTAAAACTCAGATCTTATATCTCCTTCTTTTGTATTTTTCCCATTAGGGGGTACCCAACAGGTTTTTCTCCCGGGCCTTTTGTATTAGAATTTACCCCTTATAGTTTTTGGGGCTCACTATACCAAGGGGGTCAAAACTGGCTGACCTGTTTAAAAGAGTGTTTCTTTTTTAGGCCCACATCAGAAAAATCGGGCCCTTTAATTCATTTTCATCATTTTTTAAATTCCACCTAATCCAACCCCGATTGGATCCTTGGGTAAATTTAAGGGAAAATCCTTCTGATTACCCCTTTACTCTTGGAAAATTAGTTTCCAACCTGAAAAGGGGGGTGGCCTCCGCACTCTTTATTAGCCAATTAAAAATTTGTTTTAGTTCTTCCTCAAAATTTTTATTGTCCTGCAAATTATCCTATAGACCCCTCCCAAATTCGGGGCTATCAGAACCCTTAAAAGGGTACTGTAATGTTTTTTTTAATAGAAAGGGGTTTGAGAAAGAACCAAACAGAACGACTTAAACCTATATGTGGCTGGGGGGCTATTTCCTGAGATTTTTTTTCAGGCCTAGGTTTTTTTTGAAATTTCTATCTTCTTCTTTTAGACCAATCTTAGGAAGCTTTAGAGTGTCAGCCCATGGCGAATTTTATCTGTTCTAAATTTTTTACTAGGACCTCTCCTAATTGACAAAGATTGGGTCCTGTCTGCAACAGTCATTTAAAACTAGATCTTTTTTAGTTTTGAAACTACAATTGAAATATTCTGATGGGGGGGTTGATAAATCTTTACCCACTGCAGGTGGGAAAATAATGCCCTATATTATGTTTTTACTGCCCCTTCCATTTTTTTCGATCAAATAACCCTTTATTTGATCTGAATTTTTTTATCATAGCACCCAATTTAAAGTTTTTCTTATTTTTTTCCTTATTGAACATTTATGAGGCTCAAACATGTGATAATTGGAGGAAAACACAGGGGCATTTTTTGCCAAGGTAACCTACTTCATATTTACCATTAACATTTGGGAGTGTGATCTAGGATCTAGAGTTTTTGACCCCTTCAGGTAAATGTTCGGTATGAACGACGTTTCTAGATCCATATTTTTGCACGGGGAATCCCCTTCTTCCAATAACTCATTATTGAGTGGGGGAACTAATGGATCCTTCAGCAAAAGAGGGGTTTTCATGACTAGGAATGTATTCCCCTTGTTTTGGCTGGAGTGGTTTTTGGGATAGTCCCCTTTTAACATTACCACCGGCACTGGTGACATGGAAAGTTATGTCTTTTGATGACCTTTCTTAGGAACGCCAAAAAAAATCACGCCCATTATTTTGGTAGGGGCCCCTCAACTCTTTAAAGGGATTTCAACTAGTCAAAACCTTTTTTTTTTTCAAAGTTTTAGTGTAAAATTTTAAATCCTTTTAAACCGTTAAATGATCCGATGTCTTACTACACAGTACCCTACTTTTAAATTTAACCCAATTTAACTGCGGTCCCAACAAGTAAAACCCTTTAGCTTTTTTATTTCCGAAAGCCCGAAAAGGCTAAGTTTACCTTGCTAATTACAGGGATTTTACAATAGAGCAACTATCTCTCCACAAATAAATGATCTTTGTGCCCCACTGCCCAAACATTGTTTTAACTATGGCGGATTTACCATTATTTGGTAAAGTAAAGTTGGGAGCATACGCTACGCTGCGCGTGGCATGCGGTGCTCATCTCCGTGGCATTAGCACTTAGAGCCTATGGTGGGTGAGAACCCTTTACCCCGAGACACAGGGCTAGTGTGACTCCCGGGTTACCACAGTTCCCTTTCCCCCCGGGTTTTACCCCAGGTACTATTTATCAACCCCGAAAGAAGGAAAAAAACAGCTGGGTAGGCTGGTCACCGACTTGCCCTGGCCCGGGATCGAACCGGGGCCCCCGCAGATTCGTAGCAGGCACACTAGCCACTGCACAACGGAGGCGACTTTACCATTATTGTTCCCCCCTTAACTCTGCCGTAGGACAGCGGATGAACTACTCATATAGTTCTGCCATTTTAAAAATCGTAGGGTCTGTTCTCCCATCACCATTGGGAAACATAATGCTACGTGATGAATGGTTTTTTCTACACTTCCAGCAAGTAACCCAGGCTAATAGGACAGGCTTGTATGGCATGTTTACCCACTAAGGCAGGTTAGGCAGTTACCCAGGTCTCTTAACCTTTTGTACCTAGTGGAGTAATCTGGGAAATTATTTCAAGTGGGGGTGTTACGTCCCCAGCCACACTTCCCCACACTGCAGCTCCTTGCTGCAAAACATGCACAGTAAATTTTTGTGCAATACCTAACACTGTACCTTGCTTACCCCTTAGAAAAGTCATCCCGTGCTGGCTGGTTGGCAACTAGATTTTCACTCCCCACACCTTACTCTCACAACCACAACCTCACTCTCACAACCCCCAGGCAAATATTGACTCACTTCTCCTATTTTAACATATAATATTTTTTTCAATCTCAAACATGTACATAACAAATAAATGAATTATGATTGCCCTGTGATGTCTCAAACATCAATAATTATGAAATCATCCCACAACACAGTCTGCACCATCTCACGTCATCAACACTCCAATCATACATACAATCACACAACAAGCAAAGAAATATATCTGTGATAGCCCTTTGATGACTCAAGCATCAATCCACCAATCACCATCCAACACCCTCACCACATACCAGGCTACTCGCCAAAGTTAAGCACCACCATCACACACCATCAGGCTACACGCCAGTCAAGCACATACACAAAACCCCACACCAGGCTACACGCCTCGACACAACCAGCTGCTGCTCACGCCACACACCTCCGACACGCACACACCATACACCATACACCATCAGTCAATCACACACCCAATCAAACACAAAACCATACACACAATTTACTTCCCTTATACCACTCTCAGCACAACACTTTGGCCTATCCACGGAGCCTCCACAGCCAGCTCCTCACAGTTTAAACTGTCCACCCCGAAAAAGAGTCCCGCTCCACCTGGCTATCCACCTCATCAACCCTGCTCGCTTAATTAACGGGGCCACAATCACTCCACAGAAAATGCTTTTTGGTAACTAAGGTAACACTCCATAGAAAATGCTTTAGGGGTGACTAAGGGGTAACCCCCCTTCAGTAAAGTGTGATTTTCTCTTTAAGAGGGCTCACAGCTTACGGGAAACTCAGAAAGAGCGTTTTTCTACACATTATCCTTCCCCCTTCACTGGAAAACAACTAAATCATTCTCCGCAACAGAAAACCCCACCTCATCTACCTTTGTTTGAATTTTTTTATCTATTAAAAAAACAAGGGGTTGAGATGTGTAAACACTTGCACTGGCTCGCAGCCCTTTTTTCAATATATCAAAAGATTGAAATTCAAAATCAACGCCAAGCCCCTTTTTTCAAATTTTGCTATAATTTCCCCTGGTATAAAAATAAATTTTAGAGAATATTTTTTCCCAATGGGGTATCCTCCTTCCATCTCCCGCATCAACATCCTCCAATTCCCTCACCAATGGGATCCACATACAGTTTAAATGTCTTGTCTAAACAGGAGAATCATATGGGAGCATTAACTAAATTCCTTTTTTAGCTTCACAAAATTTTCCCCCAAAAAAAAATTTTTAATCTCTCCCTGTATCTTTTCTCTGTCATGATATGGGTTCAACTAAATTTCTGGAAAGCTGATTCCCTTTTTGGGCTCCCTGGAGTTTCTACTAGATAATTTACACCACTACCTTTTTCTAAATTACCCAAGGCCCACATTTTAGCATTTTAAAGGATTACCTTGCAGTGGGAACACCCCAAATACCTTGTCACCAAGTTAAAAAATCTCTCTCTCATGCCTTTTCATCATCCCATTTCTTCATATCCCTCTGAGTTTTCCTTTAAGTTCTCACCAGCAATTTCTCTAGCCCTCATCAGTCTCTCCTTAAATTTTGCTACATATTGCAAACATTTGGTACATTTACTTTTCCTAACCATTTCTCCTATAACACCCTCAATGGTCCTCTGACCTCATGCCCATACACAAGTTCAAAAGGGGCCCTGAAACTGTTGATTCCTTTTATAGAAATCTCCAAACCAAACAGTTGCTAACGGCACTGCCTCATCCCAACTCTATCCAATTCCCATACAATAGTCCTCAGAGTCTTTTTGAGTGTCTGGTGAAACTTTTCTAAGCAGCCCTGTGACTGCGGGTGGTATCAATCAATCAATCATTGGGGGCATACGCCGGGGGGCGCGTCGCCTCGCCACCCTACAAAGCACTCCCGGGGTCACCACGCGCGAGTTCCCATGCGGGCTTCTTTCTCATCCCAAAGCAGCTCTCGACAAAAAACCCATCAACTTGCCCAGCCACGAGCCTTGTGGGGCCCCCTTTGGCCTCCTCCACGCGGATTGTCTCCTACAGATCAACCCGATGGGAAGGATCGGTTCGGGTAGCGTGCCACATGCCCATATAGCCGAAGCTGGCGCTGACGGACTATGAGGTAATAGGCCTCGATTCGTCTCACGGTGCAATCGCTGATTTGACACGTAATCATCCCAGCGATACCCCATGATTCTGCGAAAGACACTTATTACCAAAGGCATTGATTCGTCTCTTCAAGTTTACTATTTTAGTGTCCATGTCTCACAACCATAGAGTAAGACAGGGATCACAAGCGACTTGAAGATCCGAATCTTTGTCCTCCTGCCACAGTACCGACAACGCCAAAAAACTCCCGCTGAGCGAGTCCATAAACACCGTGGCTATGCCAAACCGCCCGTAGGCCCTTTTTGACGTGACCCGCCGTCCCTTATGGACTGCGCTACCAGGGTATGTAAAACTTTCCAGATCTCAATGTCCTCGCCACACGCATGAACAGACTGTACTGCTTATCTAGTAAGTCTCCAAACACTGGACCTGGTCTTGAGCCAGGAGACCGCAAGTCCCAAAGCTTTGCCTCCTCGTGCAGCGCCCCGAGAGCCATCACCAGGACCTCCACGACTCAGCAAAGATTACTGCATCATCGGCAAAAATAAGATCAGTGACCATGGTGTTGCCGACGGATGCTCCACATCCTTTGACTACAACCTTGCCAAATCCCCATCCATACAAGCTTGAAAAGTGATGGGGAAAGGGACCACCCCCCACTCCGTATTCACAGGAAAAAGCTGGATACACTGCCCCACACTTACCAGCACTCTCTCCCAAAAAATACGGGGGGTAGGGTGGAAGGGGGGGTGGGGGTACTTGAAAATTGTTGATTAATTTTTAAACCCTGTAACACTTGAAAAAAAATTTTGAAGTGAAGTTACTCCCCTGATCCGATTTGTATTACTGTAGGAATCCAACCCCAAAAAAAATATCCCCCCCTTTTCCAAAATAACTGTAGCTGAAACTTCTCAATGCGTTGCTTCTGGAATCTAGTAGCCATACACTTATGGTCAAAAAAATACTGGTTCCTGTCTTAGAAGGAGGAAGAGGCCCCACAATATAAGTATTCTACTAAATGGCTCCCCCCACTACGGAATGGACACGTGGTGCTTTCACTTATTTTTTTTTTTGGTTTTTTTCCTACCATTGCATACTGGAAATTTTACAAATTTCTTTACCTCTTCTTTACCCCGGGGCCAATAAAAATGAGCTGTTATTTTGTTTAATGTCTTTTTTACACCTATATGACCAACAATTTTTTTTCATAGCCATTCGCCCTTTCCTATATTTTTCCCTGGGAACAGCAATTGATCTTCCCATCCAAAATTGATCGAATTTGGGGGATTAAAGCCCATCTGGGCTATCAGTGGGCCCCTCCACTTCCAACTTCATTCCCCACAAAAATATCCACACCCTCATCTAAAGTCCTTTTCTCACTGTCCTCCCACAAAAGATTTTAGACTCTCATTTTCCATTGTGCACATGTAAAATCCTCCTTTCTCACATTAAATTTGACATAATCCCTGCCTCACATTTAGTCGCATCTCCTTTCATCTGTTAAACCTCCATGTGGACTCCACTCTATAAAACATGAGGTTAGTCCACTCACACTCCTCTTTTTGTTGGCCCTTTAGCTCTTGTCACTACCATGCTGGATACATATCTCTCCTCTCCCTTTTCCTTAAACCCTTTACATATTTCAGGCTCAAAAATGTCATCATCTGACTAATATAGGATTCTCCTAAGCTCAGGGGTAGGGACAACCTGTTCACCCCCCAAATCATTCCCCAAAAAGCATATCTACACCGTTCGGGAAGTTATTATCACTCCTACCTTCACTTTTCCTGTGACAAATCCATCTTAAGCCAACATGATGAATGGGGAATGCCCTATTCAGGGGACCTATCCCTTTAAATAACTTCCACCCAAAAAATTTTCTAAACTTCTTCCCGATTCTTAAGTACTAGACTTAAATTGGCCCCTGATCCCTCAAAATTAAAAATTACCCTTCTGCACCTCATTCTTCATCTTCCTTCTGTAAAAAAAATTTTCAAAATAAAATGCGGGAAAAACTTTCTTCTCATGAAAACTTTTGTTGACAAGTGCTCTACACATCCTCTCCTGACACAGTCATCCTGCCCCTTTGAATTCATATACCTATAACATTGATATTTCCCTATGTCCCTTTTTTCCCAAAAAGTTGACTTTTGGGAGGCAAGCTTTTTTGGTTGCCACAAAAATTATTTAGGTGCCCAAATTTCAAACTTTTAAAACATCAATCAAGACTGACTCTGCTTGGGAGATTACGACATTTTATTTTGGGAGGGGGTGAATATACTCCCTGATTCAAAAAATTACCCCAAAAAACTAGATTTTCACATGTTACTTGGTCCCCTAGCTTTTTTTTTTCATTTGCGATACCTTGAAAATGAAAAATTTTGTTCCCCTTACTACTCCCCAAAACCACCGAGTTACCAGACCACTCTGGTGGCTGGGTCAAAAACCCTGACCTGAATTAAAAAGCCCGTAGGCCCCCTCAATTTGGGTCCCCTTTACGTCCACCCCCTCACTTCTTTTACATAAACTTCATAATTTCATACCTCAACTCTGGTTTCAGATTATTTCTAAAAGTTTAACATCATTAACCTCCTTAAGTCCCCCTTTTTCTTTTACATTTTCTCCCTTTAAACCCATTTATCACTTTTGGGAAAGCACACTTTTTGGGTATTTATAAATATGACATTTTTTGATGTTTTTCTTAATCTTGAATCTCTGTCTATAGATCTCGGTCCACTCTCACATTGGAACACAGCCTCCTTCAAAACCTGATATTCATTCTTTCCTCTACCTCAAACCGCATAAGCCTCTTTTTGCTCTACCTCTAAATTTTTTGTCTATACTAATAAAACCTTTAAAACTCTAGTAGGGTCACTTTGGGGGCGATTCGTTACTTTTAGTAAGAAGTTTTTTGAGGGTCTTATCCAAGCATTTTGTGCCGTTGAATCCGAAAATCATTTGGGTCACTCTTAGGGGTAAGTTTTGCGCAATTTGCAATTTGGCAATTTGGCAAAAAAAATTGGCAATTAAAAATTTGCAGAATGAGAACCGACGTCGAGAGACCTCGTTTTGGACTAAAATTTGAAGTTTTTAAGAGTGCATAAAATGTTATTGAGTCTCCGTGGTTGTATCTGTTCGCATTATGAATTTAAAAATGGAAAATTGAATAAGTGGAAAAAATGGAAAAAAAAAATTAAAAGGAATAATTTTGGCCTTAATTTCACATCAAAAGTCATAAAAATGTTTCCTGGCTTATCTGTTCTCAAAAAGGCACTACCGTCTGATTAATAGAAAATGAAACTTTTCTCTGACTTCCCCTCAGGTCGTATTTTTATGACTACGGAAATAAAATTTCGAAAAAAATGAAAATTTCATTGGTCCTAAGGAAAAGTCCTGGGGGCCCGCTCGTCAGCCTACCATACATTTAAAAACGCTGGGCAAGAAAAGCCAAAGTTCAACGGGGGGAAGCGGTGTTGTCAGGGTCCTCAGACTTCACTCGGCGCCCCGCTGCTCGCCCTCCAAATCGACCATCCCCGGACCTTCGCACCATCCTCCAACTATAGCTTCCCCCGTTTTCCCCCTTGCCCTCTTTGACGACCAAGGCCCCCGCGGGGGCAGACAAAAAAATGCCCTTTTCGGGTTTGGAGAAGATGAACGCGGCGGTCTCCCGGCCCCCGCAAACCCCTTTTATCCTCTCGCTGCTGGTCCTCGAGGGGTGGCTATCCCTTTAGCGCAACCCCCTTTCCGGCTCGCAAACTTTAAGGACCTGTTTGGGTCCCTCCTGCGAGAGTTGCCCAAATGGGGGTTGGCTACGGGGAGTTTTCACCTTGTCTTTTACAGGTACGACATCGGCCGCGTCCCCCAAAGACAAGAGAGGGGAAAGCGAGCCCGAGGTGGGGATACGATTCGACATCCAAGCAGCGACGAGGATCAAAGCGGAATGACCTGGCTAAAATCTTGTCCACCAAAAACACAAGACTGCAGACCTCTCTCATTGCCCCCCAAAACCGCACCATTCATGGGGGGTTCGCATCGTCTGCGCGTGGCGCGACAAAGCCGTGGCAATTCTGGACCGGACGGAGCCAAATTCGCTTCAGAACAAAGGAGCGGACACTAAGTGATTATAACTCTCCATGCCGACAAAATGTGGAGGCAACCGTAGTTTCTCCGGACACTGACGTCCTCGTCCTCCTCCTCCGACCTTCCCCCAAGATACCTCCAACACGTGCCTTCACCTGGCAAGACGGCTTTCAAAAGTTCGCCATCCCCGATAAATGGCTCTCAAGGGGTGTATCACTCCCTTTCCCTGCCTGATGGTTCGACACCACTTGCCCCTCTTCGGAAAAGGGAAGTTGCAAGCTTGGGGCCCGTGTTCCCGCGGCCCCACCAGGTAAACCCTCGAGCTTTTGGACACTCCCGAAGCCCTGGGCCGGGACGCAAGAGGCCTGGACGGCTGTGCCGATTTGTGAGCAGAATTTCGGATTCCTCTCTCTCCGAGGCGGGGGGACGGCACTTCGAGAAGAAGGGTTGGGGCAGCATGGCCCCTCCGAAGTCAACGCCACCACCCGCACATTATGCGAGCCCAGCTACAGGCCTCGTCTGGGGGGGGGGGTGAAAAAGGAGTTGGGGCCCTCGACCCGACCAAATACGGCTACGGACCAAACCCGGGGCCTATCCCTTTCCCCCCGCCCCCCGCCCCCCAAAGTACAGGTGGGATGCATGGGGGATGCAAAAACGAACTGCTCGACCCAATCGTCCGTGTCAACGCCTGCAGACCCTTGTTCGGAGCTTTTTGATTGTCCCCGGATTGCTCAAAGACGAGGAAGAATCGGGGACGTCGAGGCGTAGACGACTAGATTTCGATTTTTTTCAAATTGTGAACGCTCGCTATCGCAAGTAAAGGGTTTTTTTTTGTGTTTAATTGTTTTTTTCCAAAAAAAACCGGAGGAGACCGGGTTTTGTTGTTTGAAAATTTTGTTTTTCTGGATTAAAATCGGGTCACTTCGGGGAAAAAAGGGTTTCGTTCACCTTTTGGGGGAAAAAGTATTTTGAGGTCTTATCCTAAGCATTTTTCAGTTTAAAAACCCTTTCAAAAGCAAATAATTTACCCACCCTTGCCCCCAATTCGTTAAATTAATGTGTCCTAAAACAATTGTTTGTTATTTTTCTTTTTTTACTAATTAAAAATTTATTTTTTAAATTTTTAAAAAACTCAGGGTTAAAGGGCCAAATTTTCTTTCATATTTTTTCCCAATTTTTTTCCCCTTAACTCTATTTCCCTTTTAGTCAGTAATCGAACGATACAACCACGGGGTACTCATAACATTTTATGCCTCTTAAAAGCTTCAATTTGAGTCAAAACGGGTCTCTACGACGTCTGGTTCTCATTCTCAATTTGTAATTGCAATTTTTTTGCCAAAAATTTCCAAATGCAAATTTCGCGAAAAAATTACCCTACGAGGACCCAAAATACGATTTTCGGGTTAGCGGGCCAAAAAGCTTAGGAAAACCCCCAAAAACTTCCCTTTCCCCAAGGGAAAACGAAAGCCTTTTTTTGCCCTAATGCCCACTATCAGGCCCCTCTCAATATTGCCACTTTTCAATTGCAGAAAGAATTTTCTGCTTCCTCCTCCACAAAAATTTTGGCACAAAAAGAACTTTTCCTCATTTATCTTCCCCCGTGCCACCACTATCTACTTCCCTTTCTTAAATTTCACATTCTGCCTTGTTAAAAATTTTTTCTTTTTAAAATTCTGCCCCCATCCCCATGCCACATTTTTCTCTCTCGAACCTGATCTCCATTTCCACAACCTCAGCCCCCTGTAAATGCTTGCTCACTATCAGTCACTTCACTCCCCTGTCCTCCAGGGTCTTTCCTTCCCAAACCCCCTTTTTCTTTCTCTTCATCCTGACTTACTTAATACACCCAGTCTATTAAATTTCCCTCACTAATTATCTCTGCATATCCTCCTTGAGCCAGATATCAACTCTATTTCAAATTTATCTGCTAATTTCTTTTCTCCCCCCTTATACACTGAATAGGTATCCCTCACGTGAAAACCCTAAAATTGCTCACATTTCCCTCCATCATAGCTATAGGAGTGTACAGAGCTTACCACAGTACTGAAGTGCAGAGAGAGTAAGCCGGCAGAGTTGACACTGTGGCAGGGTTGCAGGGTTGGCAGGGTTGGCAGGGTAGCAGTGGTAGGCTATAGCTCCACGTGGTCCACTGGTCACACACACAAGATCAAAACATCCCGGTCAGGCCCCCAAATATCTGTTACGTCCCCAGCCAGCCACACTTCACCACACTGCAGCTCCTTGCTGCAAAAACATGCACAGTAAATATTGTGCAATACCTAACACTGTACCTTGCTTCTCCCTTAGAGAAGTCATCCCGGGCTGGCTGGTTGGCAACTAGATTTTCACTCCTCACACCTCACTCTCACAACCACACCTCACTCTCACAACCACCAGGCAAATATTGACTCATTTCTCCTATTTTAACATATAATATATTTTCAATCTCAAACATGTACATAAACAAATAAATGAATTAATGATTGCCCTGTGATGTCTCAAACATCAAATAAATTATGAAATCATCCCACAACACAGTCTGCACCATCTCACGTCATCAACACTCCAATCATACATACAATCACACAACAAAGCAAAGAAATATATCTGTGATAGCCCTTTGATGACTCAAGCATCAATCCACCAATCACCATCACCACATACCAGGCTACTCGCCAAAATTAAGCACACACCATCACAACCCATCAGGCTACACGCCAGTCAAGCACATACACAAACCACACACCAGGCTACACGCCTCCGACACAACCAGTTGCTGCTCACGCCACACACCTCTGGCACACACACACCATACACCATACACCATCAGTCAATCACACACCAAGTCAAGCACACACCATACACACAATTTACTTCCCTTATACTACTCTCAGCACAACACGTGGCCTATCCACGGAGCCTCCACAGCCAGCTCCTCACATTAAGCTGTCCACCCATAAAGAGAGTCCCGCTCCACCTGGCTATCCACCTCATCAACATGCTCGCTTAATTAACGGGACCACAATCACTCCTCAGAAAATGTTTTAGGGGTGACTAAGGGTAACACTCCATAGAAAATGCTTTAGGGGTGACTAAGGGTAACATGGGTTGATGTTCTTCCTCGCAGAAAGCACATTTATTTCTGACTTCACTTGTAATAACCCAATATTTAGGAATGGCACCTGTTCTTTGAGTAGGTCTTGGTGATGGTTTACCGGCTGGTCAAGCTTGAAACTTATTTATCGGTTTTCTTCCCATCGTAACTTTAGTAGGAGCGGGATAACTGCCCACCAATGAGGGCTCCCTAAACTCTAAAGGTGGCTGATATCGCTGATTAACTTTAGGTCTAGCTATCTCAATCTCCCTGTGGGGGGGTTCCTGCTCAATACCTTGTAAATGTTTGCACTCTTGTAATAATCCCTCCTCTATTTCCTTGACCGTGAAGTAATTACTATTGTACCTATGATTTAAGCGGTCTCGCATCCTGGTTGGTAGTTTTCTCCATATCATGATACTAACCATCCAGTCTGATTCTGTCAATGGTTTATGCGCTTCAATGGCCCTTAGTGTGCAACTTAAAGTTATTCTGAACTTTTCCAATTCTCTGTGATTGTGAGAAGGGCTCAGTAGATCCATGAACTTGCAGAAAAGATTCTTTGTTATCTGATCTTTATCTTCATAATTATCTCTAAGAATCTTGAGTGCCACATTATAATTGGCATTTCTACTGTAAATTCCTTT
>JACEEZ010006178.1:367809-370309 GCA_016584305.1 Chionoecetes opilio | reverse complement strand
GATCAGGTCTGTCGGATCAGATCGTACGACCAATCGTACCGTGGATGGGGGCCTTATATCTAATTTTATTGCCGGCAATAAAAGGCAATTTTATTGCCTAAATACTGCTGTATTTTTATTTCTACAGACCTAAACAGACACACAAAGAAAGAAAAAATTGAAGAGAGAGAGAGAGGAGAGAAAGAGAGAGAGAGAGAGAGAGAGAGAGAGAGAGAGAGAGAGAGAGAGAGAGAGAGAGAGAGAGAGGAGAGAGAGAGAGAAGAGAGAGAGAGAGAGAGAGATGAGAGAGAGAGAGAGAGAGAGAGAGAGAGAGAGAGAGAGAGAGAGAGAGAGAGAAGAGAGAGAGAGAGAGAGAGATTTGTCTTGTAAGTACCCAAGGTAAACTCTACGGGGCTCTCTAAACGTGTTTCAGTAAGTTTCCCGAGAAATGGTCTGATTGTGAATAGCAGTATTTGTTTCTGTTGTTGTTTTGATAGTGTTGATATTGTTGCTGCTGCTGTTGCTCCTAAATCTGTATTTGTTATTATCTCTCCTATTTTAGATATTGCAATTGATACTTTTCTTTATTAATGATTCAGATGTTTGTTTGTCACAACATTCTATCCATGGAGACTTCAAGATCGCAATGAAATCTCAAATATCTTTCATACATCTCATTCCTTCTTTGATGTAAAAAACAACTTGCGGCATTAACTTTTCTCTATAGTTCAAATCAACAATAATTTAACAACACCTTCATGCAATCCTTCTATCATAAATACCTTATAAAAAAACAATTCTTTGGTTTGCTGTTGAGTAGCTATCTAATGAAAATTTAGAAAAAAATATTAAAGATACATTACATAATGGTAATAAGAAGGAGTGGGAGAAACTCTCCCCCCTCTCTCTCTCTCTCTCTCTCTCTCTCTCTCTCTCTCTCTCTCTCTCTCTCTCTCTCTCTCTCTCTCTCTCTCTCTCTCTCTCTCTCTCTCTCTCTCTCTCTCTCTCTCTCTCTCTCTCTCGAATACTTCACATAAAACTCCTTTTCTATATATGAAAAAAGGAAAGCAAGTCAAGATGAAATTTGAATGTCGTGAGAAAACGGAGGTAAATGTATAATTGCTACTGATTGTTGTCAAGCCAGGCTATTTCATCCTTTAACCTCTTCCGTCCAAAAGGCGTCCAATCACACACACACACACACATACACACACACACACACACACACACACACACACACACACACACACACACACACACACACACACACACACCCACGCGCGCGCGCGAGGATGTCTGTGTGACTACTTTCTACCACTATAGTTTCTACGTGTTATTAGAGGTAAAAGAATAGAAAAGTTGAAGGCTCCTCCCCACCCTCCTCTCCCTTCGGCCGAGGTCGGCAGGAAAAAAGTGAGAAAAACACAATAAACTACAGTATTGTAAAACTGCCTTGGAATTATAACAATGGCGAGGAAAAAGAGAGTAATGGCTGTGAAAAACAAAATTTAAATTGATGCGATCGCCCTCGGTGGGACTCGAACCCAAGCACTAGGAACATTCAGTGGTTTCCTAAGCTCTGCCACTGAGCTACCCGGGCATACGTAATAATGTTGCAATTGTTCTATATCCGCGTCGTACGCCCTGTTAATCACCGCCGTCCTGCATTACGCAACTCAGTAGTCGTACAGGATTATTATCCGTATTTTTGGTGATCTGATGTGATTGTAATGCAAAACTAAATATTTAGTCTCCTGGATAGGCTGCCACTTGCATGGTTTTGGTTCCTCTAAGAAGAAAAACAGCTTTTGAGGCTATATTTTCGGTATCACTCATGAAATTGATGCTTTTTCTTATTATTTACATGAGCCACGTCTACACAGCAATATCATGAGTAAATCCTATGCTTTACGATTGTTTCCGTGGGTGTTAAATGAAGGAGTTACAAGCTTTGCTGAGCTGGAGGACGAGAGAATGTTTGCCTTTTTGTTTTTGTTGTTGTGATAATATCAACTAGTCGTAAGGGGGTGGAGGGGGTGAAGCCACAAGCGTTTGTATGTTAGGTAATGTTAGGTTAGATAAGTCTATGGCACGTGTGCTGGAATGGTGGCTGGATAGGGTGGAGCGAGGATAGAGGGGGGGGGGATGGGGAGAGGGCGGGGCGGGGCATCCCTGGGTGTTGCTTCACCTTATTTTACCTTTTGTTGTTGTTGTTGGTGGCGAATCTTTTATCTTCTCTAGTGGTTTAAGATACTTGTATTGTGCCGGTTTTTCTTATTACAAGATAATACACGTGTCATCAGCTGACTCACCAAAACACAACAGTTATGACGGACTCAACACAAACCACCAACACCGGCATTGATATTTTTACTGTCAAACACTCTCAGCTTATCTACTAAACTTTAATTATTTTCCATTTAATCTTTAAAGGGTGAAGGACAAGACGCCACACCCATGATGACGGCACACACACGGCCTCGCAGACACAATTGCCATAATTGATCGCAATACGTCGAAT
>JACEEZ010006178.1:352809-362809 GCA_016584305.1 Chionoecetes opilio | reverse complement strand
AAAGCAGAGGGATCGTCCCCACCCAACCATCCTGATAACTAAAAGAAGCCCGCAAAGAAGCCACACCATATATTATTGAAAAACTAGCATGGAATCTATGAGCAAAATAATAAATAAGGTGCACTATATTTTGTTGGCGGAAATGGGGCAGCCTGGCCTGGCGTTTTCTAGGGAGGCAGCAGTTAATCAGGCCCCAACCCTGTTCAGTCCCCTGTGGTAGCGTGCTTACCCTTGTGGGAAGCCGTGCAGTGGTCATCCCCTGCAGCCTTGACCCTTGGTACCTTGAATAACGATGTTGGTCACTAGCTGTCAGGGCCCCACGCTAATCCTCGGCCCGTCACAGGTCATTAGTGGTACTGGTGATCATTAACTCGGGGCTTTCTGTGCGTGTGAGCATAGAATGTCGTGGTGTAAGTGTAGACATATCGTGGATATCTAGGATGTCTGCGGTTGTCTTTATTGGCACTTCAGGAGAGACAAAAGCCAATCATGCCTCAGCAGCGTTCAGTACATTGTGGTAATGTGCTTTCCTTTGCAGGATGCTGTGCACTATAGTCACCAACCGTAGTAGTGACCCCTGGTACCTTGATCTCGATGATGGTCAATAACCGTTGGGGCTTATCTACAGCCCATCACAGGCTGAGGGCAACAGTGGTGGCCGCCGTCTCGGTGGTATATGACGCATTCCCAGACGAACGTTACCGAGCGTCATATTCAGGGTGTCTATCAAGGCGATTTAGAAGATTTCAATCATCCCTCTGCTGACAACGTTTGAGGGCAATCCATCTTATACTTATATTATAAACTCTATTAAAGAAAAAGCACTTGGCATCATTTTTCATCAAAACATTTACCATTCATTTTGAAGGCCTGTTACAAGTGATGTTTGATCGGTCAACGGTAAAGTGGTCGTCCAAGTTGACATTTGTAAATCCTTTAAACACTGCTATTTTAATGATGACGCGTTAGTCATCGTTTCGTAGGGGCAAATAATCAGTTCTTTCTAGCATTCCTGGTATACTCTGTTGCGCAATCTTCAAATCATTTTACTATTCTATCTAAATTCTCTATATTCTTTCAGTAGCAATGTGAACAGAGCTGTAGGCTACGTAGTATTTAGGGACATGTGTGGGTTATAAAAGTTAGGATGACTTTCTAATAACAAATTGAAAGAAACTTAAATATAATCGGCAAATTTCATGCAGTCTTACTACGTCAGTGCAGTGCATGGTACTAAATCTGCTAAGACAAAAATTACAAGATCTTTCTCTGTCTACTTTTGAGTATAAAGAGGAAATGATTAGAAGAAGTCAGAGAGAAGGCAAATAACTAAGAAGAAAATAAAAAAATAGGCAAACAGGAAAAGAGGGAAGACCTTTTAGAATGAAAATGAAAAACAAGAAACAGGAGAAAGAGATCATGGAAATATTTGGAAGAAGTCAGACAGAGAGAGTAAGAGAATGGATTGGAAGCAAGAGAGAAACGCAGAAAGAGGAGATAGGAGAAGAGGAAAGCATAAGAGACAGGCAGCAGCAGCAACACACTCCACCCTCCACTCTCCCTCTCCACCTCTCTCCCTTCCCGGAATCCCTCCTTCACTCCTGCTCACGCTGGCATTGTTTACAGCTGATGGCGGGCCGATGACGGAACGCTTCCATCGTTTACTTCGTCTAAGAATCATAACGCATTTCTGATGTGAATTACGTGCCACTTGCAAAACTTAAACCTCATCTGCCATTGTTTTTACCATTCCATATGATTCTATAAATCGTTGTAGAGACGTGGGCGTTAGGCCTCTTAAGTAACTATATTTGGTATATCTTCATCGATATCGAGGAGGAGAACGACGAAGATGATGAGAAGAAGAATGAGTAGGTGGAGAAGAAGGGAAAGAGGAGGAAGGGAGGGGAGGATAAGGAAGATGAGAAGGAGGAGGAGGAGGTGGCTTTCAATTATCTAAAGGGTGCATGTTAATTAAATTACTGGGATCTAGTAGAATAGGAAGCACATATCACCACCATCATCATCATATCATCATCATCAACATCATCATCATCATCATCATCATTATGATCATCACCATTACAATCATTATCACGACCACCATTATCATCAGCAACCCTCACTCGTCATATCATTAAAACAATTATTCACTCATTTATATTCTCTTCATTCTAAATCACGTATTATATTATTCTCTCTCTCTCTCTCTCTCTCTCTCTCTCTCTCTCTCTCTCTCTCTCTCTCTCTCTCTCTCTCTCTCTCTCTCTCTCTCTCTCTCTCTCTCTCTCTCTCTCTCGTTATCTCCTTTCTCCTGCATCGCGTATAATTTCCCCTGCTTTCCCCTTCTCCTATTTTCACACTTCTATAAATTTACTTCTGCCTCTGGAATTCCCCTCTTCTCCTTTATCTTCCCTTACTCCTTCCTCATTTATTGATTTCTCCTTTGTTTTGCATTATTCTCTCTCTCTCTCTCTCTCTCTCTCTCTCTCTCTCTCTCTCTCTCTCTCTCTCCTCTCTCTCTCTCTCTCTCTCTCTCTCTCTCTCTCTCTCTCTCTCTCTCCTCTGATACCTTTATTCCTTCTTGTCCTTCTTGTCCTCTCTCATTTTTCTTTCCTTCCTTCCCTCTCACTCTTCCTCATCGTTTATTCCCTCCCCTTCGTAACTCTTCTCTTCTTTCTCCGTGTTTTATTTCCACTCCTTGATAAATCTTTTTCCAAAATGCTGACCTCACGGAGACTTCAGTTCCTTTGTTCTCTTTTACTCTTTTCCATGAACCAAAAAAAGATGGAAAAAAAGGGAAAGAATGAAAAAAAGTATATAATATGCCAAGAAAATATTCATGTATACTATTTTTAACGTGAAATAATAAAAAATGTAAAAGACTCATAAACAACATTTTAGTCGAATTTCTGATATTACAACGACTACTGCTCCTACTACTACTACTACTACTACTACTACTACTACTACTACTACTACTACTACTACTACTACTACTACTGCTCCTACTACTACATACTACTACTACTACTACGACGACGACTACGACGACGACACACGTACACGACGACGACGACTACTACTACTACTACTACTACTACTACTACTACTACTACTACTACTACTACTACTACGACGACGACGACGACGACAACGACGACGACGACGACGACGACGACGACGACGACTACTACTACTACTACTGCTCCTACTACTACTACTACTACTACTACTACTACTACTACTACTACTACTACTACCACTACTACTACCTACTACTACTACTACTACTACCACTACTACTACTACTACTACTACTACTACTACCACTACTACTACTACTACTACTACTACTACTACTACTACTACTACTACTACTACTACTACTACTACTACTACTACTACTACTACTACTACTACTACTACTGCTCCTACTACTACTACTACTACTACTACTACTACTACTACTACTACTACTACTACTACTACTTTTACTACTACTATCACAACCACTACTACTACCACCACTACTACAACCACCACTACTACAACCACCACTACTATAGCACTACTACCACCATATTTCAAGCCCCATCCCGGGAGACTCACTAACAGGCGTAGGCAAGTGGAAGCCCCGGATGTTAAGTGGAAAAACACAGCTAACACGACGGGAGGAGGAATAGCTAAGAGTCGTGGAGGAAGGCAGGGCTCAGAACCGCCTCCTATTCTACCAGTGTCCAGGACTTATCACAGAGGCGAGTCATGAATACTGCTTTACGGTTCGCCATCAGTTCTAAACAATGCCAGGGTGAGCAAGAGTGAAGGAGGGATTCTGGGAATGGAGAGAGGTGGAGAGGGGGAGGTGGAGATGGAGAGGTGGAGAGGAGAGGGAATGGTGGAGAGAGTGTGGAGACGGAGAGGAGAGGGAGAGGTGAAGAGGGAGAGGTGAGAGAGGGAGAGGTGGAGAGGGGAGGGAATGGTGGAGAGGAGAGGGAATGGTGGAGAGGAGAGGGAATGGTGGAAAGGAAAGGGAATGGTGGAGAGGAGAGGGAATGGTGGAGAGGAGAGGGAATGGTGGAGAGGAGAGGGAATGGTGAAGAGGAGAGGGAATGGTGGAAAGGAGAGGGAATGGTGGAGAGGGGTGAAAGGGAGTGGTGAAGGGGTGGAGAGGGAGAGGTGGTGAGGGAGATGTGGAGAGAGGGTGAGGGCTGAGAAGGAGAGGAGAGGGACTGGTGGAGAGGGAGAGGTGGAGAGGGATAGTGGAGAGTGGAGGGTGGAGTATCTTGCTGCTGCTGCCTGTGTCTTATGCTTTCCTCTTCTCCTATCTCCTCCTTCTGAGTTTCTCTCTTGCTTCCATTCCATTCTCTTACTCCTTCTTTCTGACTTCTTCCAAATACGTCCTATCTATCTCTTTCTCCTGTTTATTTATTTCTTCCTGTTTCTCTTGAATGAGTTTCTTGTTTTTCATTTAATTCTAAAAGTCGTCCCTCTTTCCTGTTTGCCAATTTTTCTTCGTTCTTATTTTCTTTATCTTCTTTCTTAGTTCTTGTTTGTCTACATCTATCGTTCACATTCTTTGTCTTTTACTTATCCTTTTATCTCCTCTTCCTCTTCCTCTTCTTCTTCTTATTTATCTTCCTCTTCCCCGTCTTCCTCTTCTTCCTTCTCCTCCTCCTCCTCCTTTCGCCTTTATGTCGTCCCATATATATCTTCTCAGTAAGCTCTGATCCATACGGGCATGTCACTTTCCAAATACTCTCTCTCTCTCTCTCTCTCTCTCTCTCTCTCTCTCTCTCTCTCTCTCTCTCTCTCTCTCTCCTCTCTCTCTCTCTCTCTCTCTCTCTCTCTCTCTCTCTCTCTCTCTCTCTCTCTCTCTCTCTCTCTCTCTCTCTCTTCTCTTTTATGAACAGCGTTATGAGAACTTTTAAGACGTCCCCCACACACCCTCTCACACTCACTCACCAACACTCTGATCCCTTTCATCTCACAATTTTGACTTACTTGACCTCTCTCCAGGACTCATATCTCCCCGCAGCACATTAGGACACTTTCACACCTCACACCTACCTGAAAAGAGCAAAAAAGACCACATCTTATTATATAAATCATTTCTATAATACCCCCATTTTACTGTATCATCATTATTATTTTTTTTTTTTACATCACAAAGGATTGGCCAAGGACAAAAAAAGAGGTAACAAAAAGCCCGCGTATACTCTAAGCATCTCTTGCCTCATAAATATCTTCACTAAAATATATCAAAATGACACCAATTTTTTTCCCTAACATCCCCAAGGCGCCGAAATTTTCCCCAAAACACTTCTGATCGCTATGGAAAAACCCACACACTTTTACTTACATTTATAAACTTATATTTCTTACTTATATTTTCTTATAATCATACTTATATTTCACTAAAAATTACACACTTTTACTGATCTCTCAATATTATTTTTCTTTTATGATCTTAAACGCCATAAGCGCAAAGATCTCTCTGTTATATACACAATCATTTTGACTCCGGTATCCTCGGAAGCTTATTATTTTCACTGAAACTTGAAACACTAGTAAATATAAAAACAAAAAAGTCGAATTAGCACAACAATAATAATTTGAAATATTTATAATAATAATTGGTCTTGTGTGTTAGGACTTGATGGTTCAATATCACAAATAGTCATATATACTAGCTAGAAGAGAAAAATGAATAAATAAATGCATTAGTAAGTAAATAATTAGATAAATAAACAAATGCGAGATAAATTGATAATCAATTATGTAATTGATAAAAATATTAATAACAACGAATAATGATATTAATAACAATAGGATTTTTTTTTATATAAAAACAACAATAAGAACAATGATAATATTAATTACAATGATAACAATAATAATGGCATTAATAATAATGATGATAATAATAATAATAATAATAATAATAATAATATCAATAATAATAATAATAATAATAATAATAATATAAAAAATTCATAACATTAAAAATGATAAAAATAATAATGATGATATTTGTAATAATAATAGCTAATAATGATAATAATAATAATATAATAATGAAAGGTCATGAGATCCCTTAAAAACAGGTTTTATCCTTATCAACCGACCCGAAATGAGTCCAAGGATAGTGTACAAAAAAGAGGAGAGGAATAGGAGAAAGAAAACGAATGATTGCAAAGGCATTGATAAACAGCAACCGACCCTTTTGTCTTGACTTTTTTGTCTGACTATACGAGGGAAGAGATTATATAGGAAGAAGAAGAAGAAGAAGAAGAAGAAGAAGAAGAAGAAGAAGAAGAAGAAGAAGAAGAAGAAGAAGAAGAAGAAGAAGAAGAAGAAGAAGAAGAAGAAGAAGAAGAAGAAGAAGAAGAAGAAGAAGAGTATGAGGAGGAAGCGGAGGAGGAGGAGCCAAAATTCGTACTCTTCAACAAGCAAGAGACCACCTCACGCCCTGCTCGCAAGTGTTCTTAGGGAGGGCGTGGCACTTCCTCTCCCCTCCTTTATTACCTCTCCTCTTTGTTCTCTTCCTTGCCTCTCAGTCTTCTTTATTCTTGCCTTTCACTTTATTTCCTCTGTTCTTTGTGCTCTTCCTTGCCTCCCACTCCTTTATTTCCTGTTCTTTGTTCTCTTCCTTGCCTCCCACTCCTTTATTTCCTGTTCTTTGTTCTCTTCCTTGCCTCCCACTCCTTTATTTCCTGTTCTTTGTTCTCTTCCTTGCCTCCCACTCCTTTATTTCCTGTTCTTTGTGCTCTTCCTTGCCTCCCACTCCTTTATTTCCTGTTCTTTGTTCCCTTCCTTGTCTCCCACTCCTTTATTTCCTGTTCTTTGTGCTCTTCCTTGCATCCCACTCCATTATTTCCTGTTCTTTGTTCCCTTCCTTGCATCCCACTCCATTATTTCCTGTTCTTTGTTCCCTTCCTTGCATCCCACTCCATTATTTCCTGTGTTCTTTGTTCCCTTCCTTGCCTCCCACTCCTTTATTTCCTGTTCTTTGTTCCCTTCCTTGCCTCCCACTCCTTTATTTCCTGTTCTTTGTGCTCTTCCTTGCCTCCCACTCCTTTATTTCCTGTTCTTTGTTCTCTTCCTTGCCTCCCACTCCTTTATTTCCTGTTCTTTGTGCTCTTCCTTGCATCCCACTCCATTATTTCCTGTTCTTTGTTGCCCTTCCTTGCCTCCCACTCCTTCATTTCCTCTGTTCTTTGTTCCCTTCCTTGCTCCCCATCCTTATTTCCTGTTCTTTGTTCCCTTCCTTGCCTCCCACTCCTTTATTTCCTGTTCTTTGTTCCCTTCCTTGCCTCCCACTCCTTTATTTCCTGTTCTTTGTTCCCTTCCTTGTCTCCCACTCCTTTATTTCCTGTTCTTTGTTCCCTTCCTTGCCTCCCACTCCTTTATTTCCTGTTCTTTGTTCCTTCCTTGTCTCCCACTCCTTTATTTCCTCGTTCTTTGTTCCCTTCCTTGCCTCCCACTCCTTTATTCCTGTTCTTTGTTCCCTTCCTTGTCTCCCACTCCTTTATTTCCTGTTCTTTGTTCCCTTCCTTGCCTCCCACTCCTTTATTTCCTCTGTTCTTTGTTCCCTTCCTTGCCTCCCACTCCTTCATTTCCTGTTCTTTGTTCCCTTCCTTGCATCCCTTCCTGCCTCTCTCTTTTTACGTCCTCTTCCTTCCTTTCCTTTCCTACTTTCTCGAGCCTTTTGTGCATCTGTTTTGTTTCTTCCCTATTTTAACTTACCTATTTTATCTTACTTCCTTATTTCTCTCATCTCGTCCTTCCTCTTTCATTTTTCATTCCTTTCATGCCTTCCTCTCTCCCTTCTTTCTTGCCTCCCTTCCTCTTCTCTATCTCTCCCCCTCCCTTCCTTTATCTATCTACCCATCAATCTTTCAAGGCCCTCCTCCTCCTCTTTTTCCTCCTCCTCCTCACGTTCTTTTCCGATAATTCCCATTATAGGTGCCCACTTAACACACACACACACACACACACACACACACACACACACACACACACACACACACACAAACACACACACACACACACACACAAACACATATGTAGGGTGTATTATAAATAAAAACAGACCACTTTTATCATAGTACATAATAAAATAGGATGTACTCTAAAAGCTAACTATCAATCAACTAAAAGGAACATGTAATATGATTTGTGAATAGGTTGAATATTACCATTAAAACTTTTTTTAACGATGCAAATACATAATAATACTCCTCTTCCATACTGCCTATCTGATGAGGCTGGCGAGTGCGTCACAGCAAATCCATATTACACTATTTAGCTAATCGTCGAGTGTTTAGAGAGCGGCAACGCGGGGCCGGGGCAGCGAGGCTAAGCGTGTTATGAACGGGGATTCGCGGATGTAATCATAACGAATTACATCATTCATTGGTGTTGGTGTTGGTCTGTTATGGTGGTGTTCTTGGTGGTACTGTTGTTATTGTTATTATTCATTTACTCGTATATTGATTGACTGTGATGCTTGTTATTGTTGTTGTTGTTGTTGTTGTTATTGGTGTTGTTGTTGTTGCTATTGTTGTTATTGTTGTTGTTGTTGTTGTTGTTGTGTTGATGTTGTTGTTGTCGTTGTTGCTGCTCTAAGGGCATCACGTAGAAAAAACATACAAATTGACGTGAACTAAATTCTGTATGATCGCCAGTTTTTAAAAAGTTATTGAGTTTTCTCTGTCAACATATCACCACTACTAAAGGGGTATCAATATTATGTATACATATTTATTTAGCTATCCATCTGTCTATCTATCTATCTATCTAACTTACCTTCTACCGGTCTATCTATTCACATGTAGATTCTGCACATACTAATGCTACCACTGCTATTACTATCGCTACTATTTCTGCTCCTCCTCTTTCTCCTATTACTGTCACCTCCGTGGTGCAGTGGCTAGCGTGCCTGGCTACGAATCTGCGGGCCCTGTTTCGAATCCGGGCCAGGGCAAGTCGGTGACCAGCCTACCCAGCTGTTCTTCCTTCCTTTCGGGGTTGATAAATGGGTATCTAAAGAAGATTCTTAAGCATCTATCTGCTCACAATCTTCTATCTGATCGTCAGTACGGTTTCCGTAAAGGGCGATCTACTGGCGATCTTCTAGCTTTCCTAACTGAATCTTGGTCATCCTCCTTTAGAGGTTTCGGTGAAACTTTTGCTGTTGCCCTTGACATATCAAAAGCTTTTGATAGAGTCTCGCACAAATCTTTAATTTCCAAACTACCCTCATTCGGTTTCTATCCTTCTCTCTGTACCTTCATTTAAGTTTCCTTTCAAACCGTTCTATTGCAGCTACTGTAGACGGACATTATTCTTTTCCTAAATCTATCAATAGTGGTGTTCCCCAGGGTTCTGTCCTATCACCCACTCTATTTCTATTATTTATTAATGATCTTCTGAGTCTAACTCAAAGCCCTATCCACTCCTACGATGATGATTCTACCCTGCATTTTTCAACGTCGTTTATTAGACGTCCAACTCAACAGGAACTAAGTGATTCACGGAGAGATGCCACCGAGCGCCTAACTTCTGATCTTTCTATAATTTCTGATTGGGGAAAAGTAAACCTTGTTTTGTTCAATGCCTCAAAAACCCAATTTCTTCACCTATCTACTCGACAAAACCTACCAGATAACTATCCCCTCTTCTTCAATGACACTCAACTGTCTCCTTCTACAATGCACATTCTAGGACTATCCTTTACTAAAAATCTGAACTGGAAATCTCACATCTCATCTCTTGCTAAAACAGCTTCTAAGAAGTTAGGTGTCCTGTGGCGTTTGCGTCCTTTTTTTTCTCCCTCCCAATTGCTTGCTCTCTACAGGGGCCTTATCCGCTCATGTATGGAGTATGTCTCACATGTTTGGGGAGGATCCACTCATACAGCTCTCCTAAACAGGGTTGAGTCAAAAGCTTTTCATCTCATCAACTCCTCTCCTCTGACTGACTGTCTTCAATCCTT
>JACEEZ010006178.1:332809-347809 GCA_016584305.1 Chionoecetes opilio | reverse complement strand
TATATATTATATATATATATATATATATATATATATATATATATACTAGGTAAGAAAGACAAACTAGTGAGGAGGAAAGGGAGAGGGAGGAATGAAAGGGCTATGAAAGTTATAACGCTAATTTGAGGGAGGAAGAAGCGAAGGAACAAGGAGAGAAAATTAACCCGTGAGAGGAGAACGAAGAAGAGGAGGAAGAGGAGTAAGAGGAGGAGGAGATACCAGTTAGATACCAATTTTCTGCATCAATGCAAATTATTTAATTAAGATATTCATACATTCAACATAAAAAACGCAGATTCAATACGGAATGCAAAATTAGGAACTTCAGACCTGCTTTCCTCTAATAAAGAAAAAAGGTGCGACAAGAATTTGTAGAAAATGAGTAAAGTCTGTCATACCATTTTGCATGCTTCTTTTCTTTTTTTACATAATCTTTATTCTGCTGCAAGGTTCGCATTATAATCATTCGGCCAAGAGTTTAAGTAAAATATTATCACCGAAAATTTAATCAGTCGAGGGCGACGAAAATAGTTTGCGATGAAAATATTCGTCGCTTGACTGACGCCGAAAGACATCACTTAATATTCTAAAAAAAAGATTTGCTAACCATTATTTTTTTTGGAAAATTGCAAGTTTCCAGGAGGACAAAAGCTGACGAAGATACTTTTTTTCCCTTTTCTATCCTGGAATAGAAATTTCATGGAAAATTGACGAGTCTTTTGTGGCCTGTGTTGGCAAAGTCAAGGCGATGGTGGTGGTGGTAGTAGTAGTAGTAGTAGTAGTAGTAGTAGTAGTAGTAGTAGTAGTAGTAGTAGTAGTAGTAGCAGTAGCAGTAGTAGTAGTAGTAGTAGTATCATTATTATTATTATAAGTAGTTGTAGTAATAGTAGTTGTTGAAGCAAATGTATAGTAATAGTAGCAGTATTAGTAATCATAATAGTATAATTATTATTATCATTATCATTAATATTAGTAGTAGTAGATGTAACAGTAGTATAACATCAAAATCATTGTTATTATTACAATTATTATAATTATTATCATAAATAAAAATGTTAGCACTATCATTATCATCATCATTACTATTATTATCAGTATTATTATCATCATAATCATTATCATTATCATAATTATTTTAGCATGTTCGGCTTTAACCAGGAGATCCGTCAGATCTGTGAAGACACGGGTTCGAATCCCGGGTTTGTGTTCTTTGACCCTATAGCCTTTGTTCACCTAGCGAGGAGGCTCGGTGTGTGTGGGGGGGAAGGGGTGTAGGTAGTAGTAGTAGTAGTAGTAGTAGTAGTAGTAGTAGTAGTAGTAGTAGTAGTTTTAGTAGTAGTAGTTTTAGTAGTAGTAGTAGTAGTAGTAGTAGTAGCAGTAGTAGTAGTAGTAGTAGTAGTAGTAGTAGTAGTAGTAGTATAGTAGCAGTAGTAGTAGTAGTAGTAGTAGTAGTAGTAGTAGTAGTAGTAGTAGTAGTAGTAGTAGTAGTAGTAGTAGTAGTAGTAGTTTTAGTAGTAGTAGTTTTAGTAGTAGTAGTAGTAGTAGTAGTAGTAGTAGTAGCAGTAGCAGTAGTAGTAGTAGTAGTAGTAGTAGTAGTAGTAGTAGTAGTAGTAGCAGTAGCAGTAGTAGTAGTAGTAGTAGTAGTAGTAGTAGTAGAAGAAGTAAAGAAGAAGAAAATGAATAGTGGCAGTAGAAGTAATATCAGTAGTAGTAATAACAGTAGTAACTAGGGGGCGGGCACTCAGTAGAGCGCATACCTCCGCCCGAATATTTCATCAATTGGTTGCCATGGCAACAGGTGTCTATAGATTTCATCCAAAATTAATTCAGTTCTTTCTTATACCAAATAGACTTGGTATATCGAGTTTGGTCCAAATCTATTCGTAACTTTTCGAGAAATCCTGTACACTAACAAACAGACAGACAGACAGATCGGGGTGAAAACATAACCCCTCCAACTTCGTTGGCGGAGGTAATAATACCAGTAGAAGTTGTAGTAGTAGTAGTAATGATGGAAATACATAAGAAGCAAATTGACATATCAATGGAACAGGAAGGCGTAGGAAGTGAGTTTGGTAAAGTGGCATAAAATAAGAAAGAAGAAAGAGACGAAATGTATAAAAAGTAAGATTAAAAGGATGAAGACAAATAAAGCTAAAAGCGGGCGACGTAACAACTCCCTCAGGCCTTTTTAGTTTCAAATTACACGAATGAACCATTCTAAGTTTTGGAAATTCAAACACAACTCCTACTGCCCCTCGTATTTTCCTAAGGCTTCTCTCTCTCTCTCTCTCTCTCTCTCTCTCTCTCTCTCTCTCTCTCTCTCTCTCTCTCTCTCTCTCTCTCTCTCTCTCTCTCTCTCTCTCTCTCTCTCTCTCTCTCTCTCTCTCTCTCTCTCTCTCTCTCTCTCTCTCTCTCTCTTTATTGATCAAATCTTACTTTATGCAAATAATGTGGGTTGGCAAAGGGGAAAAAGGGTTAAAGGTGATGAATACCACCTATCTTAAAACCTATCCTCATTCTTCATATTCATGTACTTACAATCTGTGTTGACAATTAACGTCGTCAACCTTGCCTTGTAATAAAACTAATGTTAACTATTTACAATGGTTCTCAATCAGTCACTCGTGTCTCTGCCACGGACATCACTAAGCCACTCGTGGACTGTCACTTTGAATTTCTGAGCCTCGCACACAGCAACGTTGAGGTCGTCCGGGGACTTGGCTGAGGCTAGAAAACTGTTTCATCACCGCACGTACGTTTGGGTAAACTGTTGGTGATGGTGGGTTATGTGTGAGCACGGAGTAGCCAGGGCTGCAGGCGTCGCGTTTACGGCTCTGAACTGATGAACGGCTGTTCACCTCTTCGTAGCTGGCTGACCGGAGCGTCTGCAAACGAGCCACCCTTTCACCCACCCAGCCGAGCCACCCAGAGTGGAGGGTGATGAGTCCCGCCACGTCCCGGCGGTGCTGCAAGTTGTATATTTCTGTTGCTTGGAGTGGCCGCATAGAAGGGCCCCAGCCTTCTATGCGGCGGAGTATGGCGATGATGGGAAACGTCGAGAACCCTGGAGTGAAGGCCAGAGGCACGGTGACGTTGTCCGCGAACGCCTTGGCGCTGGGGACAAGGTTCAGCAGGTCGTTGATATATATGTTCCAGAGCAGCGGCCTCAACACGCTGCCCTGGGGCACGCCTGCTCCAATACCCTAGCTGTGGCGACGACTGCTGCCCGTTGTGCACCCCCCGTGTGTGCCGCCCCTGCAGGTAGTCGCGCAGCAGCTGCAGCAGGGCCCCGCCCACGCCGACCGCGAGCACCCTTTCCAACGGGGCGGCGTGCCACACACGGTCAAAGACGCCAGCGATGTCCAACACCAGAACAGCCGTGGGTCTCCCTTGTTTCAGGGCGTCACTCCTCTCGCTGACCAGCAGGAGGTTGAGGTCCGCGGCATAGCGGCCCTTCATGAAGCCAAACTGCCTGGCGCTGAGGTGCTGGCTCTCAAGGTGGGACGCGAGGTGCCCAGCGATGATGCCTTCAAGCACCTTCAAGCACCTTCTACCCACCACGGGCAGCATGGAGACGGTGTGGTAGTTGGCTGCCTGTTTTTATTATCTCTCTCTCTCTCTCTCTCTCTCTCTCTCTCTCTCTCTCTCTCTCTCTCGCTCTCTCTCTCCTCTCTCTCCTCTCCTCTCTCTCTCTCTCTCTCTCTCTCTCCCCTCGCTCCTCTCGCTCCTCCTCTCTCTCTCTCTCTCTCTCTCTCTCTCTCTCTCTCTCTCTCTCTCTCTCTCTCTCTCTCTCTCTCTCCAATAGGCATTTCTTTGTCGGGTTCGAAGCATATCTTCATAAAAATATCTTTCCTATTCTTATTTAATGCTCAGGTCAATCCTTCAAGTCAACACTCCGCCTCATCCTCACCTTCTAACAATTACTTAAAAACAGCCACAAACGACTTTCAATCCCTCACACACGAATGCTCAATATTAAAACAAAGAAATCCAATAAAACTATATGGTGAAGAAATGGAAATTGTGGAAGTCATCGAAATTTTAGATTAAATAAAGTGAAGATTAAAAACTTTTTCCAACTTATGAATGAATAACTTTCCATGATATTTTTCAGGGTCTTTTTTTTCATTTCATTTCATCGAGTGAGTGAATAATGTCAATACATAGCGTGCTGCTTTTAGGGGAGTAAAGCTTTCTGCCAGTAGTAACGGTTGAAGAAGGAATAAATAATGCATTAAAAAAGTACTACAGCTACAAAAGTTTATCGTCATTTGATTTATGTGTACCAAGACACTTCTATTAACCCCTTTCACGCCCAGATCTTTCCTTTGTTATCTAAAATCGTCTGTTGTTAGCCATAAAATTACGAAACTTAACTAAATAAACCAAATTAGTTAGTGGATATGGATACTAAACAGGTCATATCTATAAAACATTGCCTATATTCACTAAAAATCGTCTAATGGTACCCAAATTACAATGGAAATTACGTTCTGGGCCTCAAAGGATTAATGTGACGTGAACATAGGACATCCTCATAAATACTTGTCTGTCACGAGTGTATAACGAGTATCGAACAGACGGCAGAGAATGTTTATTGAAATCAAATATTCATAGGCAATCAAAAAGAAGCACAATGGAGATAAAAAAAACCATGGCAGATGGAAACACGTACGAGGATAACAGTCTTGGGCTTCGAACATGTATTTACAAGGAAGGAAAGCGTATGAGCGAGGCAGAAGCAGCAGCAGCAGCAGTCTCGGCCAGAAGGTGTCAAAGAAAAATAATGATATACAAGCGACAAAAATTTCCTGACATCATAAAGCGCTTAATAATTACGTGAATATAAATGGCTTTCACTACTAATTACACATATTTACTCAAAAGTTCTTTTTTTAATACATATATACATCTTTTCTCGCTTGGAATTTTAAATATTCAAATCAGGGACATTGTGTGACCTGGATTTTCAGTTTTTTTTTTTTCTCTCTCTCTCTCTCTCTCTCTCCTCTCTCTCTCTCTCTCTCTCTCTCTCTCTCTCTCTCTCTCTCTCTCTCTCTCTCTCTCTCTCTCTCTCTCTCTCTCTCTCTCTTTCATTTCATTTTGGCGAGCGAAAATATAAAAGAGGAGAGGAAAGAGTTCGGATACAAAAAGGATAATTTCAATGGAGGCATTTGTCTGTCCCGACGCGAGGCAGTCATCTCTACACCTCGAGCTGGAGTTTTGCAATTTAATATCAGGGATGAAAGTTGCATTGAGTTAGCCGGGATTCTGTCTAAAGGAGGCGAAGCGGCGTGAAGGACGAGGAGGACGAGAACAAGGAAGAGGGAGGACGTGAACGAGCCTAAAAGAGAGACTTACATGGGAATGTATATAAAAAAATGACCGGAAAGCTATAAGCCGGCCGGTCACGTCCTCGTAAGACCGATGGGCGACAGGTTGCCATACGCCGAGACCCGCTCGCTGCCTTACTAAAAAGGTTACCCGGAGGAGTTATGTTGATCCTTCGTCCGCGTCGCTCAAGTGAAACATTATGTGCTGTGACTGGTAAAATGTTATTCACCCATGGTCTTGTCTCGCGAGTCGGACTCGCGATCGCCAGTTTCACCCTCCCAGAATTGAGTTTTGAGTTTATTGCCAAAATGTTACAAGTTAACATAATTCATACATATTTACAAAAATCAGTAAGTGGCATTAGTCCGCTGAGCATCTGCTCCCTAGCGGACAGAACAATAACTTATACAGCTAACAAAATATATCGAGGGCGGCAATATATTAACAAATTATATCCTTAATATTCCTTAGTATGATATACCTAAGCAATAAATTTTCCCTATACACTAGCCATAAAAAATCACAAAATACGAAATACTATTACACAAATATATTTACATATATTATTCCTGCTATTATGACTTTGAAAATTATATAAATATTTTTTAAGCTTAACTTTGAATGTATTGACATTAGTAATTGCCTTCAAATCATTAGTAATTGCCTTCAAATCATTAGGTATTGCATTCCAAAAGTGTGGCCCAACACAGTGTAAACAAAATTTATATAGTGTTGTACGTGCTTGTGGAAAAATCAGAGCAATATTATTTCCCCTTGTACCTTGACTGTGGTGGAAAACTGTAAATAGTTTACTGTTTTGATCACTGTTATTTATATCATTAAAAATAGTTAGTAACAAAAAGTATTTCCTAACGAGATCAAATTTTAGCTGCCCTAAATCATTGAATAACATATCAGTAGAATCATATTTACCTCTAAAGCAAATTGTTCTGATGAGTTTCTTTTGAGACACAAAAACATCTTTTATGATTGTAGGCCAAGTACATCCCCAGATAGATACACAATATATAATGTAAGGATAGCAAAGAGAATAATAAATGTTCCGTAATGCCTCAATCGTTAGGTTGTGTCGAATTTTGTATATGATTCCACACATTTTTGATAAATTTAAGCACACAGACTGAATATGATTTTTCCAGTTCAAATTTTCGTCAATTATAACACCCAAGAATTTTGTACTAGACACTCGTTGTAGTTCACACCCTCTCAAGGATATTGATTCTAAGTTATTAGTAATAGAACGACTTTGAAATAAAATATAATTAGTCTTTTTTATGTTAACCGCTAATTTGTTTGCCAAAACCCATCTCGTTATTTTCTCCAGTTCGGTATTAACTTTTACATGCAATTGGTCTAATGTTTTGTCTGTCATGAGGAGATTGGCGTCGTCTGCAAATAAAACATAATTGAATTTATCACTAGCGTTAGCAATATCATTAATGTAAACCAAAAACAATAAAGGTCCCAAAATGTATCCTTGTGGCACTCCCCTGTCAATGTTTTTCAGTGTAGATTGATTGTTATTACAGTAGACAGCCTGTTTTCTATCTGACAAATAACTAGAAAACTGTTCTAGTGTTATTCCTCTGATACCAATATTGCCAAGTTTATCCAATACTATTGTATGATTAAGAGAGTCAAAAGCTTTACTCAAATCAAGAAATATTCCAACAACATGTAACTTATTTTCCAGACTCTTATGGACTTCGGTTGTGAACTTTAATATTGCTTTTTCCGTTGTCTTATTTTTACGGAAACCAAATTGGCTCTCAGATAACAAATTATAATTTTCTAAAAATCCAGTAAGTCTTGTAGCTATTACTTTTTCAAATACTTTGCTGATTGAAGGCAGAATAGATATTGGTCTGTAATTATTGACATCTTCTTTTGCACCGGATTTATGTATAGGTATAACTTTTGCTACTTTTAATTTAGTTGGGAAATAACCTTGTTTAAAGCACAGATTAATGACATGAGTGAGTGCAACATCCACATACTGTGCAGTGTGATGGAGTAAATGTGGTGGAATATCATCATACCCCGCAGCTGTATCTTTTAAGGTCTTTAGGTAATGTTGAACTTCAGCAGCAGTGGCTGGATACAGATAGAGAGAAAATACTGTTGAGTTATTAAAGAATTGTTTATGTGAGTTACGTTGTTCATTATCATTTTGAGATGAAGTTTCTGATTTTTTTAAGAAATGGTTATTGAAGACTGTTGCTGCATTTTCACTGTTGTTTTTTAGCTTTATATCCCTAGTGTTGTTATTGCAATTTCTCCTGTTAAGTAAGTTATTTATTATGTTCCAAGTAGATTTGACATTTCCTTGAAAATGTTTAAGTTGATTTTGATAATAATTATGTTTTGCCTCACGCAAGAGTGATACTAATTTGTTTCTATATTTTTAAAATCCTGGTCCATAAGTTAAGGGCCATTTAGACGCTAACCTTTCCAGTCTGCGCTTTTCTTTTATACTATTTTGTAAGCCAATAGTGATGTGAGGACTTATATTATATTTATTAGTAATTTTAATCTTTCTTAGTGGAAAACAATTTTGAAAAATTTCTGTGTATAAGCTGTAAAATTTTTCAAAAGCCTCAGCTGGGTCATTTATATCTAATATCTGCATCCAATGCGTATCTGCTATTTCCCTTTTGAATAAGTTAATGATATCTCAGAAAAGCTTCTTTTGTTAATAAATATGTGATCTTGGACATTATATTTCTTAAATTGAGAGTAAATTGGAAAATGGTCTGTAACATCTGTGTACACAATACAATTTTCTATATTATTCTGTGAATTGGAAGTCCAAATATGATCTATTAAAGTAGCACATTTTTCAGTTACTCTTGTTGGTTTGGTTGTAAGTGGAAAGCATCCATGAGAGTACATTATATTCATAAAATCTGTGACACCTTGATCATTTGTTTTGAGTAAATCTAAATTCCAGTCTCCCAAAAAATATATGTCAGAAATTGTTTCCCTTCAAGAAATCAAATAAGGAATTCAGAGCATCAAGGAAATGCGGTTTTGCTCCTTTAGGCGGTCTATAAACAGAAGCTAAGTAAATAGTGTCCTTATCATTAGTTAGCTCTACACATATACATTCAAAATGTGGCTCCATCATACAACATTCAGATAAGACACATGAATTATAGATATTTGACACATACATGCATACACCCCCACCATTTCTATATCTATTCATAGTATGCAAATTGTATCCAGCCATATTATATAATGATGCGTATCATATCTAGTCCTTGTCTCAGAAAAAAAACCCATAGCATCAAACTTATATTCATATCATTCAAACATTGGTCAATAAATGATTGCAAAATGTTAGGGAGACTTCGAATATTCATACTTAAGACTGAGAAATTATTAACATCTTTAGTTTCATTTTGAGATCTTCAATATACACATAGTTGGAAAATTTATATGATGAGTTTAAATGGGTGAAGTAGTAAAGGGTTATTTCTATCATTCACATGATCATTCTGTTGTAAACTAAGTGGGTTGAGCATCATCGTATCAAGAACGGTTGTGGACAGGAAATTTAAGTTTAATGTGTCACTGTTAATAAGTCTGCATAATCTCATTATCATAAAAGAGATGAAACGGCAGGTAGGCCCAGGCAGCCATCATTATGAAAGGAAATTTCTTTACCTTTCAGTCGTACTACCTTTATTTGTTGCATTACTTCGTAATTTTTCTTAATTTTCTTGGATTGAGACTGAGGAAGAGGGTTGGCAGGCGTGGGACACGAACGGGCACCAGCAGGCTGCGGCGTCAGTAGGGAAGGGAAGGCATCATCCCCTCCCTCAGGCCGCCCGCCCACCGCGCCACCAGTCGTCGACGCAGTCACAGCAGCAACAGACCCGGACTCTGCTGAGTCTGCTCTGCCCCGAGTTGCAGCGACTCCCCGGTACGCCCAGCATCCTCATCCCCTGCCATTTGGGTTTTCCTTTTCCAGCATCAGCTAAGGGCAGATTATTCCCTGCGCGTGTTCTCCGTTATGCCTCTCCTTGATGATAAGCCCGGTGTGCCGGAAATACGGCTATTTTCCCCTGAGCTCTTGCCTGCTTTAGTTGGGGCATCGAGCACTCTTCACTGCCCGTGAAGCAGCCACACAAGTCATCATTTATAAAGATGAATGTGCCCCTCAGCTTTCTCCCCGCTCCTCAAACACTGCGTCACGATCACAGTAGCGAGAGAAGCGTGCCACGATGGTGCGAGGTTTGGCATCCAGGCGCTGTCCCACCCTATGGGTCCTCTCCAGCACCAGTCTAGGCAGCTGCAGCTTGTCCTCCAGTAGGGAAGTCACCATCGCCGCTGTCTGCTCCCAGGTCTCACCACCGCCTCGCTCCTCCACGCCACTGATTCTTACATTGTTTCTTCTACTATAGTCCTCTTGATAATTATTTCTCTCTTCTAGGTCTTTTATTTTTAGATATGATGAATCAACTTCATTAGATGACTTGTCTATCTTGATCTTGGTGTCTTGTTTCTCCTTCTCATATCCTTTGGTGGTGGATTTAAGTTCATCAACTTCTCGTTGAGTAAATTCAAGGCTAGTTGTGAGATCTGACACAGTTGACTCCAGCTTGTTTATTCGCTCATTCATTTGCTTCACTACCAGTTCTAGGGCATTTTTGTAAGCTCGCTCTTGAGCATCGAGCAATGTCTTAATCACCGTTGAGTCCATCGTAAGGTGGTTTGATATGAACCTGGGTATTGTTGTTATGACGTGTCTTGTGACGTCAGAGAATACTACTGCGCATGCGCAGCAGCTGAGCAACAGGTCGAGGGAGGGCCTTAGTGCCGAGGTTATAATTTTACCTGGCTATTTTGGCTAAGTCCAAATTCACACTTCCAAAAACTGGCCTAGCTAATTCCCTGAGCTCTTATGTAACTTGCTTTGGTAGTTTGGGGTCCGTAGATGCTCTGGTACCCTTGGTATCTTGAAAAAAAATTAGGAGCTTCCTGATCACAGTGCAAACAAGTTGCGCGCCCTCTGGTGGTATGAGAGAGAATGAGCTTGGAACTCATAGCGACCGATCTTAGGGTAATGCTGGGACCTCACACACCACACACCCCCATCTCCTTGCTCAAGGGGGACAGTAACCGCCCGAATTTGTCAGTGAAAAATCCCCGGGTGCAGTGAGGATTCGATCCGGCTAACCACTGAATGGTGCGCCAACGCTCTTATCCACTTGACCATCGTGGCGGTGTGTGTGTGTGTGTGTGTGTTTACCTTGTTGCAACATACAGATCCTGAGCAATACTCTTGTAGTCCTATCTTCGTGTCGTTATGGGCTTGTGTGTGTCTATGTATGTGCGTGCATGTGTGTGTGTGTGTGTGTGTGTGTATCAAGGAACAGCAGCAGGAGGGGGCGGTGTGTATGCCTTGCACTGTATATCCTCTCCTGACCCTGCCTAAGTAGCGGACCTAAGTTAGTGTGCAATCTGACCCGTTGGACTCTGAACTGTAACGCAGCACCGGAAGGACGGCTATCTGCGTGCCTTGCCTGTGATTGTTGTCCCGGAATGGTTACTGTATTGGTGTTGGTGCGATGGACGGGTGGATGAAGTGGATGAGGCTTTGTGTGGATGTGTCGGGTGGATGAGGGATGATGTTTAGATAGTCGAAGATAGTAGATAGATAGTATAGTAGTAGTAGTAGTAGTAGTAGTAGTAGTTAGTAGTAGTAGTAGTAGTAGTAGTAGTAGTAGTAGTAGTAGTAGTAGTAGTAGTAGATAGATAGAAGATAGATAGTATGAAGGAATGGAAAAAGGAAAAAGAATGATGGGAGAAAAGAGAGGTGATAAGGAAGAGATGTTAGCAGGAAAGATCATTTTGGGGATGGAGAGGAACGAAAAAGCAAGAAGAGAACAATGGGAAGAGGAAGAGGAAGTGGAAAAGAGGCATAAACATAATTTAAAAATATGGTAAACTAAAGGGTAAACATGTGAATACCGAGTGAATGAGGAATGATGTTTAGGGAGTCGTGATGTTCGTGATGCTCGTGATGTTCGTGATGTTCGTGATGTTCGTGATGTTCGTGATGTTCGTGATGTTCGTGATGTTCGTGATGTTCGTGATGTTCGTGATGTTCGTGATGTTCGTGATGTGAAGTGGTTACCTTTGCGCTTCTTCCTGCGGGTGGAGGAGGTGAGGTAGCGTGAAATTGTAAGAGCGCGATGGACCCTCTACCTGTGTTGAAGAGATGATTCGCATGACCCTCGTGTGCTGGTGTTCTTGTATCACCGTCAGGAGCCTGGAACACAGAACACAGAACAAGGGATGTAACGATACACACGACAGAACAAAATAAAGGTAAGTTACTGATGACGAGAAAAACCCCAGCAAATATTCAGAGCAAAATATGAATCAGAATGCAAATAAAAATAAATATTAAGATAAACACGGAGCCTGAAAACCCAACAAGTGAATGTAATGATACACACACGAACACAATAAACGCGAGTAACTGATGATGAGAAAAAAACCCAGCAACTATTCTAAGCAGAAATTAAATCAGAATGCAAAATAAGATAAAAATATAGATAAAACAACTATTCAAGCGTGAAAATTGGGAAAAAAATGAAATATATGAGAAGGGTAAGAATACAAGGAAGGTCAAAGAAAGGAAGGATGGAAGAGAAATGGGGAAGCGGTGTAGAAATTGCAGATGAGATACAGATCCAAAAAGAGGGAAGAGGGGAGAGGCATCTGGGGAGGCAGGGAACAAGCGAGACCTAACGAAGCGAACGAGGGGAGAGAAGTGAAGAAGCGAGTAATTTCTGAAGGAGTAGGAGGAGGTAGAGAGAGTAAAGGATTAAAAGAAAGAGGGAGAGAAGGAATGAGTGATGATGATGAAGAGGAAGAAAATAATACGAGAATACGCGCGGTCAGATAAGAAATAAGTCCCACAAACACTCATGGAAGAGAGAGAGAGAGAGAGAGAGAGAGAGAGAGAGAGAGAGAGAGAGAGAGAGAGAGAGAGAGAGAGAGAGAGAGAGAGAGAGAGAGAGAGAGGAGAGAGAGAGAGAGAGAGAAAAAATGTGTCAAGGGAAATAGGATAAGTGTGTGTGTGTGTGTGTGTGTGTCACTGTGTGTGTGTGTGTGTGTGTGTGTGTGTGTGTGTGTGTCACTGTGTGTGTGTGTGTCTGTGTCACTGTGTATGTGTGTGTGTCACTGTGTGTGTGTGTGTGTGTCACTGTGTGTGTGTGTGTGTGTGTGTGTTGTGTGTGTGTGTGGTGTGTGTGTGTGTGTGTGTGTGTGTGTGTGTGGTGTGTGTGTGTGTGTGGTGTGTGTGTGTGTGTGTGTGTGTGTGTGTGTGTGTGTGTGTGTGTGTGTGTGTGTGTGTGTGTGTGTGTGTGTGTTGTGTGTGTGTGTGTCGCAAAGAAATACACAAAAAACACTGTGCTGAATAAAAGAAGAACATGAGGTGGTGGAAGAAGATAAAAATATATATATAATAATAATATTAATATAAAAGAAAAAAATAGACGCGTGCGAAAAAGATGTACAAAAAAACTAGGCATAACAAATATAGAAGAAAGGAAAAAAAAAAAAGGGAAAAAAACAACAACAGGAATTTTAAGATGAATAACAAATTGCTAAATTATCTAAAAGAAATTAGAAAAAATAAGGTAAACGAGGATAAGGAGATAAAAGAAGAGAAAGTTACCATGAAAATAAAGAAAGACACGAATAAAGGAAGATAAAGAGAAGACTCACGACAATCTTAAAGAGGAGAGGAACGAAGATGCAATAATTAAAGAAGAGCAAGAAGGGCAGAGGAGGAGGAGGAGGAGGAGGAGGAGGAGGAGGAGGAGGAGGAGGAGGAGGAGGAGGGAGGAGGAGGAGGAGGAGGAGGAGGAGGAGGAGGAGGAGGAGGACATGCTAGAGGGGAAAGGGACAGGAGAGCTATACATCCGTGACAATCTTCCAAAATTGATAAAGTTTTGAGGCAGGCCAGAGACGCCTCGACTTCAGCTGCAACTGTCGCATTCTTTGTAAGTTCTTGTAACGCGGCTTCTTGGCTCTACACCTTCCCCTCCCTTGCTATCGCCTTTGTCTCCTACAGCCCGGAACTAATGCCCCTGCTCATAACTACTCTCTCTCTCTCTCTCTCTCTCTCTCTCTCATCCTCTCTCTCTCTCTCTCTCTCTCTCTCTTCTCTCTCTCTCTCTCTCTCTCTCTCTCTCTCTCTCCTCTCTCTCTCTCTCTCTCTCTCTCTCTCTCTCTCGTGACTGCTTTTGATCTTTCAAGCTTAATTTTTTGCGATAAGTTTAAGTTTTGCATTCTCTCTCTCTCTCTCTCTCTCTCTCTCTCTCTCTCTCTCTTCTCTCTCTCTCTCTCTCTCTCTCTCCTCTCTCTCTCTCCTCTCTCTCTCTCTCTCTCTCTCTCTCTCTCTCTTCTCTCTCCTCTTCTCTCTCTCTCCTCTCTCTCTCTCTCTAACGATCTCCTCCCAAAGATCTAAGAAATGGACCTAATTATCGTGTGAGGGCTTCTCTTTCCTGTTCCTTTACCTTCCTTTCCACCATTTTCAGTTTTTCCACCTCTCGAGTACCTCCTTGCATTAACTTTTTTATCATCATCCAATGCAAGTAAAATATCAGCAACCCTTTATCAAATACTACTAATTACTATCTTTTCCTAGTTGATTCACCTATACGCTAAATTTAGTCTCTGTTTAACACTCTTTTTCATTAATGTTGCCTTATAAAGCTGCTCCACTTTTGTCCCTTTACCTATTTTTCGCTAACGAGCCAACGCTCTTTAAGTATTTACAGAATGTTCTCTCTCTGCATACCGTCGCCTTACCCTGTCTCCCTTGTTTACCCTGCCATGTCCTGCCTTGCCAAGAGTACCACACCAGCAACACAAATTTTTACCATTAATTATGTCTTTGTATTCCCTCTCATTACATTACATTATAAAGGGATAGGCAGTTGTGGGGAAAGAAGAACTATAGTCTATTTTACATCATGTGGTCAAAATGCACAAAGGAGGCCACGCCCTCTGCCTTCCCCTCCTTTTGCAGCTGATTGGTGCACTCAATGTTCAACATGTGTACAGATTACTCGTATCATCATCACTACCAAACACACCATCCTCACTACATACCAGCACGTGACCACTAGGCATTTTGACCATATTAAATAAAATAGACTCTAGGAGTAAGTTAAAAGAAAAGAAAAAAAAGAAAGAGGAAAACAGACGGACTGACTACCTTCTTCCCTCTCATGCCCTCCATCCTCATAAGATCTGCCGCGCCCTGACACACCACTCCTTATCCTACTGACGCTGCACAAGACCTCTACTCTCCCTCCTCCTCCACCTCCTTCACTATACTTCATCAACATCCTTCAACCTCTTGCCCCACTCCTGCCCTTTATCTCCAGCTCTCGCCCTCTCCACGCCCTCGGTTTCCCTCATAACATGTGGGGTGCCTTATGAGAGGTACTTAGGGTAACCTCAGCGCCAAAGGGCTAATCTACCCTATAAAGAGCATCCAAGGGTGAGGGTTGGAAGAGGCGTCTCGTTTTGGTAAACAGAGTGGGACGCGCATCTGGCTATTCTTCCTTTCTGTTGCGTTATCTTACCCTGAGGAGGATTTTTTTACATAGG
>JACEEZ010006178.1:322809-325309 GCA_016584305.1 Chionoecetes opilio | reverse complement strand
ACACACATATAATTCGAATAATTTGCTCTCCTGATGTTCTTTTCTCATATAAACAACAGTATTTTCTTACATAATTAATTTTCACATACCAACCTCTCTCTCTCTCTCTCTCTCTCTCTCTCTCTCTCTCTCTCTCTCTCTCTCTCTCTCTCTCTCTCTCTCTCTCTCTCTCTCTCTCTCTCTCTCTCTCTCTCTTGTTTTTTCTTTCACATTTCACAATCTAATTCTGCTTATGATTTTGTTCTATATATCTATAATCTCCCTATTTATCAGTATCATCGCTGCTCCTCCCATTCAATAAACGAAAAAAAAGGAAAAAAAATAAAGTTCCTGGCACTCGCGACCTCTCATCGATTTTCTTATTATTATTCATGGCCTTTTATCCAGTATCCTTCTTAGTGCCTCTATTCTATGCTCCTCTCACCTCTCTGTCAATCTATTCAATATATTATTTCTAGTTCTGCCTGTCAATTCAGTTTTTTTTTATCTCCCATTCATTAGTACATTTTTTTTTTTTTTATCTACAGCCATTATCATTCTTTCTAATAATAGTGTCATTATATTCGTCCCTTACCATAAATCTATCAAGTTTCATCCTTCCTGTCATTTTCTATATCTATCATAAATTTATCTTCCTATCGTAGATTTATCTTCTTGTTTTTTTATCTTCTTGTTTTCACTTCTTTTCTATTTATCTATTTATATTTTTTTCTTCAGTTGTTTTCTATTTATCTTCTTGTCTTGACTTGTTTTCTATTCACTCTATTGTTATTCTTGTCTTTATCTAATTTCTCTCTTAATTACTGCTCAATTCAACCATCCTAAATCAGTTCTATTTTGCCAATCATATATTTCTTTACCACTTTTTCACATATTTCAACCTTCGTTCTACTTCATTTCACCATCCCTTTATTCATCTTCCATTCATTCCTCTTTCTCCCTCAAAACAATTACCAGCATAATCTTATCAATTATGTTTCAACCACCTTTGCCATACATTCTAATCAAATTTCTACCTTTTTCCACAGGCTTACATGTTTAATCCACCTATTTTCATACTTTCTAATATAGTTTTACACCTAATTATCCAACCATCCATCCATCCATTGCTATCCATTTACTCGCAAATTCATATATTCTTCTATTTTCATTCGTACTCTCTATCCTGCACCGTCTTTTCTTCCCATTTGAGTCTCACAAGTAAGAACGACAGATTTCCATATAATCAGCTGTCTTCTGCAGTCCTCATGAGCCAGGAAGAAGAGGAGGGAAGACAAGGAGGACAAGGAAGAGAAGGAGGATCAGAGAGGGTGATGGTTGCAGCAGGAAGGAGAGGAAGGAAGAGAAGGAAGACAAGGATGGAGCAGTAGGAATTGGGTCAGGAAGGTTGTTAAATGAAGAAGGATAGGAAGGAGGAAGGATGANGGGGCAGGAGGGTTGGGGGGTTTTAAATGAAGAAGGATAGGAAGGAGGAAGGGATGAGGCTGCAAGGACTGTTAGATGTATGAGAAGGAAATAGGAAAATAGGAATGGTGGTGGTGGTGGTGGTGGTGGTGGTGGAGGAGAAAGAAGAAGAGAAGGCGGAGGCAAAAAAGATTTCAAAGGCCAACGAAGGAGTAAAGGAAGTTAAGAAAGCGTCCGAGGGATAGAAAGAGGAAGAGAGGAGGAAAAGAAATGTGAAATAAATGAGGAAGAAGAGGATGAGGAAGAGAAGGAGAGAAAGGGGGGAGATCATTTGAAAGGAATTAGGAAATAAATATGTGAAAGGATGAAGGAACAAAAAAGAAGGAAGGAAGGAGGGTAGGAAGGAAGAAGGAAGGAAGGAAGGAAGGAAGGAAGGAAGGAAGGAATGATGGTATAAAACAGGCCAACTGTGAAATAACCCAATTTATTCTGGCAGTCGAAGGAAAAGACAAGTTCTGTGTGTGTGTATGTGTGTCATTCACCCATGGTCTTGTCCACGCAAGCCGGGTTTGCGATCGCCCGTGTCACCCTCCCGGTGCGAGCTTGGAGCTCATTATTACCGATCATTGGGTAATGCTGGGACCTCACACACCACACTCTCCACCTCCTTTCTCAAGGGGGACAGTAATCGCTCGAATTTTTCAGTGGAAAAATCCCCGGCAACGGAACGTGTGTGTGTAAACGTAAACGTGTGAACGTAATATGTGTGTGTGTGTGTGTGTGTGTGTGTGTGTGTGTGTGTGTGTGTGTGTGTGCGTGTGTGTGTGTGTGTGTGTGTGTGTGTGTGTGTGTGTGTGTGTGTGTGTGTGTGTGTGTGTGTGTGTGTGCGTGCGCGCGTGAGTGCGTGCGTGCGTGCGTGTGTGTGTGTGTGTGTGTGGTGTGTGTGTGTGTGTGTGTGTGTGTGTGTGTGTGTGTGTGTGTGTGTGTGTGTGTGTGTGTGTGTGTGTGTGTGTCTGTGTGTGTGTGTGCGTGTGTGTGTATGTGTATGAAAGAGAGAGAGAGAGGAGTGATAGAGAAAGAGAGCGATAAAATACTA
>JACEEZ010006178.1:307809-315309 GCA_016584305.1 Chionoecetes opilio | reverse complement strand
CCTCCTCCTCCTCCTCCCTCCTCCTCCTTCCTCCCTCCTCCTCCTCCTCCTCCTCCTCCTCTTCCTCTTCCTCTTCCTCTTCCTCCCTCCTCCTCCTCCTTCTTCCTCTTCCTCCTTCCTCTCTTTCCTCTTCCTTCTTCTTCTTCCTCTTCCTTCTTCTTCCTTCTCCTTCTCCTTCTCTCCTCCTTTTCCCCCTTCTCCTTCTCTTCTTCTCTTCCCTCGCCGCCGCCCCCTTCTTCCTCCTTCCTCCTCCTCCTCCTCCTCCCTCCTCCTCCTCCTCCTCCTCCCTCCTCCTCCTCCTTTTCCCCCTTCTCCTTCTCTTCCTCCTCCTCTTCCCTCGCCGCCGTCCTCCTCTCCTCCTCCTCCTCCTCCTCCTCCTCCTCCTCCTTTCTACTCCTCCTCCTCCTCCTCCTCCTCCTTCTCCTCCTCCTCCTCCTTTCTCCCCCTCCTCCAGTTTCTCCTCCTCCTCCTCCTCTCCCCCTCTCCCTCCTCCTACTCCTTCGTCCTTCTCCTCCTCCTCCTCCTCCAGTTTCTCCTCCTCCTCATCTTCCTCAAGGACGCGTCAACACTCCTCTTCCTACTCTTCCATTACCTATTTCTGCTCTTCCTCCTTCTTCCTTCCTTCCTTCCTCTTTAATATATTTTCCTGCCGAAGGGGGGAGCAGGGACTGGTTTGGCATCTCCTGACGAGGCACTTGTCTTGCCTTGCTAATGATACGTCGTCTTGGGATTTTTTAGGACTAGAAAACTACGACGACTTCTTGTATGTAATGACTTGAGAAAAGGAAAAGTGTGTGTTGTGTGTGTGTGTGTGGTGTGGTATGTAAGGATTGTATGTGTGTGTGAGTGTGTCTGTATGTTTGTGAGACTGTGTGTGTGTGTGTGTGTTTGTGTGTTTGTGTTGTTTAATCTCCGCGCGTACTACATATACCATCCTTAGGCCCTTTCACGTACATACACACACACACACACACATACACACACACACACACACACACACACACACACACACACACACACACACACACACAACGTCACACACACACACATACACATACACACACACACACACACACACCACACACACGTCACACACACACACACACACACACACACACACAACACACACAGTACACACACACACACACACGTCACACACACACATACACACACACACACATACACACACACACGTACACACACACACACACACACACACACACTACACACACACACACACGTCAAAACACAACACACACACACACACACACACACATACACATACACACACACCACACTCACACACACACACACACACACACACACACACACACACACTGAGCCATAACAAAAACGCAATAGAATACCCGATAAAGAAGAGTGACAAAGTGAGACAAAATGAACATAAAACCGAGATAACAATAGCACAAAATAAACCGAGATATATGACTGCCCCAAAAAATTATACGAGAAAGAAAAGAAAAAAAAAACTGAGTAAGAAGAATGATCATGAAAGAATAGAAAAAAAACATAAAAAGAAAGAAAAAACAACGCAATCATTTATACTCGGATGATGAAAAAATAAGGAAATAAAATACAGATAAGGAAGAAAATAAGAACAGAAGTGATTGACATTGAAATAAAAGAGTGAATTAGACTGAAAAATCGAACTTAACATTATCGGCAGGTGTTATTCCTCCTCCTTCCCCTATTACTCTTCCTCTTCCTCTTCCTCCTCTCCCTATCCTCACGTTCCCCTGCCTGTTAATTACTGCCTCCATTCATCCTCCCCCCTCCCCCCCCCCTCTAGGATGCTGCAGGCGGTGTGAGGGGGGGGAAGATCACTCGTGTGGTTATCATCTCCTGCACGCCTCGACGCAGGTGAGTAGAGAGAGAAGAGAGAGAGAGAGAGAGTATGTGTGTTTGTGAGAGAGATAGTGTGTATTTGTGTGTTTGTGAGAGAGAGAGAGAGAGAGAGAGAGAGAGAGAGAGAGAGAGAGAGAGAGTGTGTGTATGTGTGTGTGAGAGAGAAAGAGTGTGAGAGAAAAAAAGAGTATGTGAGAGAAAGTGAGCGAGAAAGAGAGTGTGTATGTGTGTGGGTGTGTGTGCGTGTGTGTAATGAGTGTGTGTGGATGTGTGTGTGTGTGTGTAATGTGTGTGTGTGTGTGTGGATGTATGTAATGTGTGTGTGTATGTGTATGTAATGTGTGTGTGTGTATAATGTGTGTGTGTGTGTAATGAGTGTGTGTGGATGTGTGTGTGTAATGTGTGTGTGTGTGTGTGTGTAATGTGTGTGTGTGTGTGGATGTGTGAGATGGTGTGTAATGTGTGTGTGTGTTTGTAATATGTGTGTGTGTGTGTCTGTGTGTGTGTATGTGTGTGTGGGTGTGTATGTGTGTGTGTGTGTGTGTGTATGTGTGTTTGTGTGTGTGTGTATGAGTGTGTGTGTGGATGTGTGTGTGTGTGTGTGTGTGTGTGTGTGTGTGTGTTGTAATGAGTGTGTGTGTGGATGTGTGTGTGTGTGGATGTGTGTGTGTGACGTAACTCCCAGGAACGAGAGAGTTATGGTAAATCCCTGCAATGTAATCACCTGGGCAGTCTGAGTAACCCCATTTCTATCCTATTAATTACACGCTGTGAGGTTTAACAAAAATTGGTATGGGCGTAATTAAAGTGATCTATTTAAGCCCTTCAATGAGATAACCCATGTTTTTCCTCACCCAGAGTATCATAGTAATTACACAAACAACATGATTGGTATTACCGCTGAAAAATAAGAGTTGATGAATTGTAAAGACACAACACTTAAAATACATATAGATAAAAAAAAATAAAAAAATACAGGTGAAATAAACTACAAAATACACATTAACAAAAAAAAAAAAAAAATACAGGGGAAATAATCTACAAAATACACATAGACAAAAAAAAAAAAAAATACCGGGGAAATAAACTACAAAATACACAGACAAAAAAAAACCACAAAATACAGGTGAAATAATCTACAAAATACACATTAACAAAAAAAAACAAAAAATACAGGGGAAATAATACTACAAAATACACATAGACAAAAAAAACCCACAAAATACAGGTGAAATATACTACAAACAACAAGTAAGAGTTACATACTACAGGTAAAAGATAAAAAAGGATGAATATAAAGGATACGATATGGACAATGAAATACAAATGCTGCCACTACATACATACATACATACATACAGCAGGACACACGAAGGCCAAGCACGTGTTTAAGGGATCCGGAACCCCACTCGTCGATACTGAGAGGTTCCGGCGAGGTTATACAGGATCGGATTAAGGGATCAAGCGGATTAAGGGATTATTTCGGCAAAGGGAAAATAGAGAATGAGAAAGAGAGAGATAATAAGGGTTTGTTTGTCTGTACGTGTTGTGTGTGTGTGTGTGTGTGTGTGTCCCAATATCCGGGGTGAGAAAAAACACCTATTTGAATTTCGAGATAATTTCAAAGGGTAATTTTTTCTACCCTTTCCCCCCCTCTAGAAAATAAAAGAGGGATATAGATACAGACTGTCTCTTTCATATTCCTTCCTCCACATTCAAGGAAAACATACTAAAACCACACACACACACACACACACACACACACACACACACACACACACACATATACACACACACACACACACACACACATATACACACACACACACACACACCACATATACACACACACACACACACACACGTGGTGATTATATAAAAATAACAAGCGACGAAACGACATAATTTCCGGGATTGAAAGAAAATAGAGACATAAGACAACCTTCTCCTTCCTCCTTCCTTCTCCCTTCTTCCTTCCTTCTTCCTCCTTCCTTCTTCCTTCCTTCCTTCCTTCCTTCTTCCTTCCTTCCTTCCTCCTTCTTCCTTCCTCCTTCTTCCTTCTTCCTTCCTCCTTCCTTCTCTCTCTTTTCCCTCCTTCTTCCTTCTCCTTCCTTCTTCCTTCCTTCCTCCTCCTTCCTCCTCTTTTCCCTCCGGTACCTTCGAGGGAAACACATGCGCGCCGCTTAAGGGGAAACAGTAATAACCTGCTTGGAAATGTTATACGACACAGCGGAAATGGAAATTCAATACTGGCCTGTTTGCGCATAGGAGAGCGGGGAAAAACACCACTAAAGTACATCAATTTGGTAGTAATCTCTATTTTTTTTTACCTAATGTCCAAAAATAAGTTATCAAATTACTAGAGGAAGATTGGCAGGGGGGAGTAAGAGGAGGAGGAGGAGGAGGAGGATACGAGGTAGGGAGGGTTAAGAAGCAGAGGGTAAGAGGAAAGGAGTAAGAGGAAAGGAGAAAGAGGTGAAGGAGCGATATTATGAGAGAATGGGAAGGAGGGATGATAATAGGGAGGCAAAGAGGGGAAAATAAATGAATAAGAAACTAAAGGGGAGAGACTACGAGCTAAGGAAGAGAAAACGGAAGTATGGAGTGTGTAAGGAAGGAAACTAAGACAGGAAGAGGAGGAGAAAGGAGGAAGTGGAGGAAACGGATGATGACAGGAATACAGGATGTAAAGAAGGAAAAGAAGAAACAGGAAAAGGCAACAAGAAAAGGTAAAAGAAATAAGAAATCAGGCGATGTAGAGGACTACGAGGAGGAGGAGTTGGAGGAGAAAGAAGAAGAGTTGCAGGAGAAAGAGGAAGAGGAGGAGGAGTTGGAGGAGAAAGAGGAAGAGGAAGAGGAGGAGGAGGAGAAGGAGGAAGAGGAAGAAGCGAATGCAAGGAGGGAAGGAGGCCGAAGGGAGGCCAGTGAGACATGCGAAGGTCGTGAGGAAATGAGGGCGGATATGGACCTTGGCTTACTGGGGTTCGAATGAGACTCCTTAACGAGACGACCACGATCAAGACGACGATCACCACGATCAAGACGACGACCACCACGATAAAAGACGACGACCACCACGATCAAAACGACGACCACCACAATCAAGACGACGACCACCACGATCAAGACGACGACCACCACGATAAAAGACGACGACCACCACGATCAAAACGACGACCACCACGATCAAGACGACGACCACCATGATCAAGACGACGACCACCACGATCAAGACGACGACCACCACGATCAAGACGACGACCACCACGATCAAGACGACGACCACCACGATCAAGACGACGACCACCACGATCAAGACGACGACCACCACGATCAAAACGACGACCACCACGATCAAACGACGACCACACGATCAAGACGACGACCACCACGATCAAGACGACGACCACCACGATCAAGACGACGACCACCACGATCAAACGACGACCACCACGATCAAAACGACGACCACCACGATCAAGACGACGACCACCACGATCAAGACGACGACCACCACGATCAAGACGACGACCCACGATCAAAACGACGACCACCACGATCAAGACGACGACCACCAGGTTCAAGACGACGACCACCACGATAAAACGACGACCACGATCAAGACGACGACCACGATCAAGACGACGACCACCACGATCAAGACGACGACCACCAGATCAAGAAACGACCACCACGATCAAGACGACGACCACCACGATCAAGACGACGACCACCACGATAAGACGACGACCACCACGATCAAACACGACCACCACGATCAAGACGACGACCACGATCAAGACGACGACCACCACGATCAAAACGACGACCACGATCAAGACGACGACCACGATCAAGACGACGACCACCACGATCAAACGACGACCACGATCAAGACGACAACCACCACGATCAAGACGACGACCACCACGATCAAAACGACGACCACGATCAAGACGACGACCACGACCTTGACAACGACGACATCGACGATCATGACAACGGCACACCGACGAGAATGACGACGACTAGAACGATCATGACCACGACGAATACGATGATCATGACCACGATGACGACCATGACCAAAACGACTACCACGAAGACTAAAACGAGCATGACCATGACGAATACGACGACCACGTGAACGACCACAACCACCACGACGACCACGACCATGACCACGACGATGACCACAACAACGACCACGACCATAACCACGACGACTAGGACTACGACCATAACGACCACAAGGACGACTCATATTCAAAGACTCACCACCTCATTGATTTGGTGTGAGACCTGCGACAATATAATCAACGTGGATAAGAGAAGAAAATAGATATATAATTATACAAAAATTCTTCAACTTTGATGTTTCTCACTTTAATCCATTCCAAAACGACAGCACTGTTTGATCTGAGTGAGCGAATCGACGACTTCTTTGACGAACGATGTAATAGGCCTGAATTTGAACGATGCTTTTGCTGCCACACTTGTACACGTCGGGAAGTACTGAGTCGGGGAATAAAAGAAGGAAAGGAAAAATAGAAGAAAAATAGCGTTGCGAGCAATGTGTGCAATGAATGAGCTTGAGTGTTATTGATAAACCCATAAAAATAGCATAAAAATAAACACCGAATACGTAAAATGAAAATAGAGAATAAAGGACACGAATAATAATAAAAAGTAAGTACAGAAATAACATCATAAATATAGAGCAAAGCCACATGACACACTTTAAAAATATAACAAAATACAAAATTGATGCAAGTACACCAAACCACACATACCCACGGTGTTAATCTCTGTGCCCTCACCCATTGAAGCCCCATTGCTAATCCCCCGTGTCCTAACCCATTGAAGCCCCATTGCTAATCCCCCGTGTCCTAACCCATTGAAGCCACAGTGCTAATCCCCCGTGTCCTAACCCATTGAAACCAAAGTACTATTCTCCGTGTCCTAACCCATTGAAGCCCCATTGCTAATCCCCCGTGTCCTAACCCATTGAAACCACAGTGCTAATCCCCCGTGTCCTAACCCATTGAAGCCCCATTGCTAATCCCCCGTGTCCTTACCCATTGAAACCACAGTGCTAATCTCTGTGTCCTTACCCATTGAAACCACAGTGCTAATATCCGTATCCTTACCCATTAAAACCACATCTCCGTTTCCCAACCCATTGAAACCACAGTACTAATCTCCGTCCTTACCCATTGAAGCCACGGTGCTAATCTCCGTGTCCTTACCCATCGACCCCACCACCACGGAGCGAGGCGAGCGGGGTGGACGATACACTGGTGGCAGCTGCAGCAACTTCGGGTTCGCCACAGTTTACCTTTCCTCAGTTACTCTGGTCGGCATATTTCACTAAAATGCGAGACCCACTCATCAGGTTTTAAAGCCATTAGAGCCGAGCGTGAATATAGATTTTCCGCTCGGCTGGCCAAAAGAATGTGTCACTGCCTCGAATACTAATCATGCCTGGAGGGACGATGAAGATGTTAAGGAATGTGGCGATGATAGTGGTTAAAATGACGAAGCAAAGAACTGAAGGAAACGAAAGGAAATAGGAAAAAAAACACGGAATATTTGTCCTCGTATTTAGAAGGGGAAGGAAAGTAACGTGAAGAT
>JACEEZ010006178.1:287809-300309 GCA_016584305.1 Chionoecetes opilio | reverse complement strand
ATTATATGTATTTAATATTATAATATGATATTACTTATTTATTTTATATATGTATATTATGTGTATATTTATATATATAATATATTATATATATTATATTTATTATATATTTTTTATATTATATATATAATATGATATTATATATATTAATATTGACATTAATATCTATATTATATATATATATATAGATGAGATGTAGATGTAGAAATAATTGATAGATGAGATAAGATATACAGGGACAGTGCGATGATATTAAATAAGATAGATTAGATAGCGGAGAGCTTATTGTATTTATGCTATCTAGATAGTATAGCTAGCGAAAGAAAATTGTGTATGATAGGATATTAGATCGATTAGATATATAGATTGATAGATAGATCGATCGATCGAGTAGAGAGGATAGAGAGATAGATTGAAGAATGATTGATTGTGTGATAGACGGTATCACGACAGATAGTACAGATAAGATAGCTAGATGGATGATAGATATGGATTATCCTGATACATGGATTGTCAAGTAGCAAGAAATATCAAAGAACAAAGATCTGAGTGAATAGTATGTAATAGGACCCAAAACACTATAATTTGTCCTGCTCCCGTAACTATCATTATGTTATCATTAATATTTGTGTATAGTATCATTGCTTGTTCTCATTATCATGACTGTATTGATCGGCAGTAGTAAGCAGTTGTAGTAGTTGATAGCATAATAGTAATAACTCCTGATTGGCAACAACAGTAATTAACAACATCTTGTATGCTGCGCGCAAGTTGCAAGATACAAATAAAAGCAAAGTAAAGTAATAAGTTTATAAAGGAATGAAAAATAACGCATGTGGATAAATGTGTTGCATCGGCGGCCAGGCTTGCTGAGTTTCTCACTTGAAATAACATACTTGGAATTAAAATCTCGATATGAACTTGATTTATTTCCTAAAAGTATTATTAATCCACCCAGTTCCCCTCTTTGCTTCTTTCCTTCGCTACTCTTTGTCATAAATTTTTCCTACCCTGACTCATTCCTCTTCCTCTTCTCTGCCTCCTCTTTCTTTTACTCTGATTCACGTTCTCTTCCGTTACTTCTGTCTTTCCTGATTCGGTTTTTGCCTCCTTCTTGCTCTTTTCCTCTTCCTTTCAACCTCATTTTATGTTCTCCATCTTTCCTTCTCAGCTCTTTTCAACTCCAATTTCCTTCTCTTCTACGTTTCTCCCCTGTGTCATTTCCGTGTCTTTCAGTTCTTCCTTACATGTTTTCTCCTTCCCTCTTCGGTCCTTTGTCTATTCTCTTTCTTCTTATATAATTACGTGTGGTGTCTGTGTCTCCTGAGCTGCTTTCTATCCCTTCTTTAATCATTTCCTTTTCTCTCGTGACTCCACTTTTTTTTCCTTCCCTAAAATCACCACAAAACTCCCATGTTTAAATCTCCTTCCCTCTCCACTATTGTTATCTCCTTTGCCTCCATTTCTACTTTTTTTTTTTTTTCACTGTTTTTTACTATCTCTATCTCTTCCCTTTTCCATCCATTCTCTACTCCTTCTCTCCATGCCTCTTTTCTTCCCTCTTTTCCTCCCTCTCTCTTTTCGCCCCCTTTTCATCCTGGTACTTGATTGAGCCTCCTATTCGCCGAAGGGAAGAAATGGTCACTTATTTTTGTGGTGTAAACATTCCGGACAATGACGAATGAAATGGAATGGTATTAGGTGAGGGGAAGGGAAGGGAAGGGAAGGGGAATTGGCGTGGGATGGAATGTATAAGGGAAGGGACGGGAAAGGAAGAAGGGAGGGGAAGGGAAGAGAGGTAGGGGAGGGAAGGGAAGGGAGGGAATTCATGTGAAAGGGAAAGAAGTAGGAGGGGTAAGGGAAGGGAAAGGGTAAGGGTAAGGGAAGGGGAGGAGAAGGGTAAGGTGGCAGGTAAAGGGGAGGGGAAAGAGAAGGGAAGGAAAGGGTAGGGAGGGTAAGGAAAGGAAAGGAATAGGAAAGGAAAGGAGGGAAGGGAAGGGAAGGGAAGGAGGAAGGAAGGGAAGTGGAAGGAAAGGAAGGGAAGGAAGTGTAAGATGGAAAGGAAGGGAAGTGAAGGGATGGTGAAGGGAAGGGATTAAGGGAAGGGAAGGGAAGGGAAGGGAAGGAAGGGAAGGAAGGGAAGGAAAGGGAGGGATGGAAAGGATAAGTCAGTAAGATGAAGAAGACGGTAAGTAGAAAAGGGATGAAATTGAAAGGAGTAGATTTTGATTTGCAGCGGATGATGTGTAGTGATGATGAGTGATTGATGATGGTATGATGATGATCATAATGAGAAGCTTTGTATATGAAACCTCTTATATATTATGCACAAAGAGAAGATAGAAGCAACCAACCACTTGAAGGAAAGAAGAGATAAGGAAAACAGTACAAGGAGCAAGAAAAGCAAGGTGAGGAATAAAACACGCTGTAGGAAATAAGGAAGAATAAATATAAAAAGGTGGAAAGGGAAACATAGTGAAAGTAAAGGAGGTTGTAGAGGAGGCCACATAAAGGATGCAAGTAGAAAAGGAATGTAGGAATATGTAGACTTAGGCTAATGAAAAGGAAGAAAAGATGTTAAAAAAAATAGGTGGAAAGAGAAACTAGGGAAAAGGGAATGGGACAGAAGGGAGGTGTAGTATGGAACCGCAATCGGGGTGTTAAATACCGCCTCTGAAAATACGGGCTCAGTAAATTGATACGATTACCACATGAAGTTTCCACGATAGATTCCAACCAGCATTAATTTTCTCTCGCGGACAATTCGATATGCAATTAATTCAACACACTCGTCTCGTCTCTTTTTTTCTCTCTCTCTTCTCTCTGTTTCTCTCTCTCTGTGCTCTCTCTCTCTCTCTCTCTCTCTCCTCTTCTCTCTCTTCTCATCCCTCTCTCTCTCTCTCTCTCTGTCTTTGCGCTCTCTCGTCTCTCTTCTCTCTCATCTCTCTCTCTCTCTCTCTATCTCTCTCTCTCTCTATCACCACACATAACACACACACCACACACACACATAACAACAAAAAACACCAACTAATTGGTTTTATGTTTCATTAGCATGAAAGAGACACAATTTTATGGAATTATGACAAAACAATTATTAAAATATTTTTTCTCTATAATCCATAATTTCCATTTCCATCCTGGACACACTAATTACTTCTACACCTGCTACAAAACCTTCATAAAAATATATCATCGTTAATTTATCTTATTCATCATCAATATCCTATCTATAATCGATCTTATCTCTCATCTATGCAATCTGATGGGTTAGGGTTGGGGCCCTGGGCTTTTGGGGGTTTTTTTCATTGCCAAAATTTTTCATTAATTTATTGCATTTAATTCCTCAAAATCCTGGAGTTAACATTTCATATCTAAAATTCATAATGCAAATTGATCGATCTATCAGTATCTATCGTATGTAATCTATTAATTACTCTAATCTTATGGCGCACACTCTGTTTAATAGTTTTTCTTTTATCTTCAGTTTGGGACATGTAGTGACTAGCTTCAACTTTTGTATATATTTTTCTCTATTGTGTATATAGCTCTTGCAGGGTTTCCACATAGCATTCTTGCTAATCATCATCTCCTTTCTTCTCTTGTTTACTGGTCTTGTTATACTATCCTTTACACTATGCTTCTCCAAACGTGGCTGGTTAAGAGAGAGTCGTGTTGGTCCTTCCCAGCTGGAGGTTTGTTTTGGGAGGGTCTGTGTGTGTGTGTGTGTGTGTGTGTGTGTGTGTGTGTGAGGTGTGTGTGTGTGTGTGTGTGTGTGTGTGTGTGTGGTGTGTGTGTGTGTGTGTGGTGGTGGGTGTGGTTTTGTGTGTGTTTACTGTGTGCATACTTGTATTGTTTCCTCTCTCTCTCTCTCTCTCTCTCTCTCTCTCTCTCTCTCTCTCTCTCTCTCTCTGATCTCTCTCTTCTCCTCGCTATCTCTCTCTCTTCTCTCTCTCTCATCTCTCTCTATCTGCCTCTCTACTCTCTCTCTGCTCTCTCTCTATCTTTTCCCACACACTATAACCTTTCCATTTCATTTAAACGTTCCTATCTTTATTTTGTTCCTTATTTTTTTTATCCCTTTTCACTTTACCATGCAAACAAAAAATAAAAACAGTAGAAAAAATATGGAAAACTACGAGAACAAAGATAAATCCAGTGCTTTAATTTATAAACATGTGGAATTTGCATCGCGCTTCGGTGTAAAGGATTGTAGCATTTAACAGAGGATCAAAGGGGGCGACGAGGACTGGTTTTCATTGCGTCGATCGAGGGTGTCGGGAAGGGCTCGGATGGGAAGAAAGGGGGGGGGGGGGGGGAGGAAGACTTAGGAGTGTAGGGGACGAGGAGGGAGGAAAGGAGGGATGGAGGAGAGATGAAGGCGATAAGATGTGTGGAAAAAGAGTTTGTTTATGATTGCGAGGTGCGCAGTACAATTGAGAGAGACGAGTGGAGATGATGAGGAGTAGATGAGAGAATGAGATGATGAGGAGAGAGAGTAGAGCAGAGAGAGAGAGAGGATATTATGATAGCGAGGGAGGAGCGATGAGAGAGAGAGCGCTGATTGAGAGAAAGAAAAAGACTGAGTATACATATGATAAAGGAACACACATACATACCCATATAAAATCAAATCAGAAAGAGAGAGAGAGAGAGGAGTATTGTTTATGAGATGGATGAGAGAGATTAGAGATGCAGAGAGAGATGATAGATGAGAGCGAGAGATTTGAGAGAGGAGAGAGAGAGAGAGAGCGCGAGAGTGCTGAGAGAGAGAGAACCTCCCTACTGACAATACGCTATATAAAGAAAATGCCAAATGCATACACAGCATAAATCATAGTAGTAGAGACAGAGAAAAAGGGACAGGACATGAGTAGAGAGGAGAGAGAGAGAGATGATGAGAGAGAGGAGGAGAGATGAGTGTAGGCGAGAGAGAGATGATGTGATAGTAGAGAGAGAGAGAGACTGTGATGAGAGAGATGAGAAGATGTTAGAGTTTTTTAGACGGAGAGAATGAGGAGAGAGAGGATATGAGAGGTAGAGGGGGTAGAGACGAGAGTAGAGATGAGAGTGAGATGGATGTAGTGACGAGAGAGAGAGAGAGATGAAGAGGAGAGAGAGAGAGGAAAAAAACAATGAAGAGAGAGTGAGATGAGAGGATGTGGAGAGAGTAGGAGACGATCTGCATTTTGAAGTAGATCGAGAGAGAGGTCTTCTTGGGGTGGGGGGTGGGTTTTTTTTGGTGTGGGGGGGGGGGGGGGGGGGGGGAGAAGTGAGAGAGATGAGAGAGAGAGAGATGAGAGCTGCTAGAACACTGGATAATATATAAAGACATATGTTTACACACACACAATCATACACAGCATACATATCCGTTATCATACATACATAATAGTAATACGACCCCCCTACATACATATACAATAGAGCTAAATCAGTACAAAGAAGCACCATATGTAATTACCTGCAGAATAATTACAATGATAATAATAATAATGACAAGGGAGAAGCAATGGAAAAACTATATATATGCATTGTAAACTAGAAGGGTGGCGCAACGAAGGGAATATAAGATTGAAAATGTATGAAGTAATTAACTCATATGTACTTCCCACCAAAATGAATCTAGAATTAGCATATTCTGATCATCCCCTCTAATATAACCTCACAACATTTTCCCTCGTAACCCATCTTTACCTCTAACTTATCCCCTCGTCTAAATTTTACTCATCTCTAGTACTATCATTTTCCCCTTTTTGATCTAATCCATCCCCTTCCCCAAATTTAGTTAATCTCTAGTACAACCATTTTTCCCTTTTTGACCTAACCCATCCCCTTCCCCCAAAAAATTTCGTCTCTAGTACCACCATTTTCCCCTTTTTGATCTAACCTATCCCTTCCCAAAATTTTCTTCATCTCTAGTACCATCATTTCCCCCCTTTTGAGACCTGAGATTCCCTCCAATAGGCCCTCTCTCATACCCGCGTCTCCCCTCACTCAAAGTCACGGAGGAAAGTGTGTATGAATCTGTCTTCACTTTTTCTCGCGGCGCTACAGTTTGGCCCTTGTCAACTCTTCGCTGTAAAATAGGGGAAGTGTATTGGCTTTCACTTGTCCACATCTCTTTCACTCCCCTCTGTTCGATTCCTTCCTGTCTCTCTCTCTCTCTTCTCTATCTCTCTCTCTCTCTCTCTTGACTCCTCTCTCTCTTCTCTCTCTCGCTCTCTCTTACTCTCTCTCTCATGAATAGTTACTGCTTGTCAGGAGTCTATGGACCCCTAGCGTTCAATCAGGCGGCCTGCGTATGTGAGAGAGAGAGAGAGAGCGAGAGAGAGAGAGATTGATGATATGAGAGAGGAGAGAGAGAGAGATGAGTATGTATGAGATGATGTATGAGAGAGAGAGAAGAAGGAGAGAGGAGGAGAGAGAGAGAGAGAAAGAGAGAGAGATTTGAGAGAGAGACGAGAGTAGAGCTTTCTGATGATGAGAGAGAGAGAGATGGGGGTGGGGGGGGGGGTGGGTGTTGGGTTGTGTTGGGGGGGGTGTGTTTAGTAGATGAGAGGAGATGAGAGAGAGATGATGAGAGAGAAGATTGATGAGAGAGAAGTGAGATTAGATGAGAGTATGATGAGAGACGGAGAGAGATGCGTGAGATTGAGAATGTGAGCGGCCGATGAGATAGAGAGAGGGAGATGAGACGGATGGAGAAGTTACATTTCCTTTTTATGAGTAGAGGTACATTTCCTTCCCACCCTTTTTTTATTATGAGACGATCGAGAGAGAGAGATGAGAGGAGGAGAGAGAATGAAGAGAGAGAGATGATGAGAGGAGAAAGTGAGATGAGAGAGCGATTGGAGATTGAGACTGAGATAGAGATGGAGTATTGAGATTATGAGTGTGTAGAGATGAGATGATGATGAGAGAGATTGATGATGAGAGAGAGGGAGAGAGAGAGTATGAGATGGAGAAGAGAGAGTTCGAGATGAGAGTGATAAGAGAGAGGAGATGAGAGAGAGCGAGGAGATGAGACGAATGGAGGGGAATTAAGTACAAATTTCCTCCTTCCCTCCCTGTTTTGTTTCTTCCTTCCCTTCTCTGACTCCCGCTGTGCCTGGACTCAGTTACGCGTTGTGTTGACGTGTGAAGATGACAGGTGGATTTTTGTATCACGTGCTGTCAGGCCTGCCGGGTAAGATCATCGACAGGAGGGGAAAAACCCCGGGAGGACATATTTTGTAAAGGGCAGAACAGCGACCCCAGCGGAAGGACCTGAGACCACAATGGGAAGACCTGAGACCACAACGGGAAGACCTGAGACCACAACGGGAAGACCTGAGACCACAACGGGAAGACCTGTAGCCACATACGGGAACACCTGAGACACAACGGTCGAAAGTATCTTACCGGAGACCACAACGGGAAGACCTGAGACCACAACGGGAAGACCTGAGACCACAACGGGAAGACCTGAGACCACAACGGGAAGACCTGAGACCACAACGGGAAGACCTGAGACCACAACGGGAAGACCTGAGACCACAACGGGAAGACCTGAGACCACAACGGGAAGACCTGAGACCACAACGGGAAGACCTGAGACCACAACGGGAAGACCTGAGACCACAACGGGAAGACCAAGGAATAAACATAGAACTGCAGCGAGAGGACTTCAGATCACGACAGGGCGGACCTTAGATTAGAGTAGGAAGACTTCAACATCCAGTTACCGGGCGACCGGGTATAGAAAGATCCGCTAGTGACGGTTTGTGTGTCCAAGCATGCCCAAGATGTGGTGTTTTAAATGTCCCTGACCTTAATAACCTAACCTAACCTAATGTTTAACCTAACCTAAAATAACCGTGTAGAATATCCGCTCTAGAGATATTTGTGTGTACGTAGAAAAGCCCGCGTCGTGTTCCTGTTTGTTTACATGACCACCATGTATTTTCTGGCATCGGAAACCAACCGTCAAGGCGGATCTTTTATACCGCCACACAAGGGAGACCTCAGACAACAGAGGGAAGACCATTAGACCATAACGTGAAGACCACATACCATAGCGTAAAGACCCCATGCTCGGTCCCAGCGAGAAGAATAGATACAAAATTTCCAGATCAGTGAACAGCGATATGTGTTTTCCATACGATTAAGTACTATACAGTACGGCTGTGTACGTGTCGTGTGTGTGCATCTTGTATGCCTGTATATATATATATGTTGTTGTGTGTGTGTGTGTGTGTGTGGGGTGTGAGTGGTCATGTGTGTGGTGTTGTGTGTGGGTGGTGTGGTGTGGGTGGGTGGGTGGGTGGGTGTTGTTCTCTTGTGTGTTGGTGTGTGTGTGTGTGTGTGTCGTGTGTAGTGTGTGTGTGTGTGTTTTTTTGGTGTGTGTGTGTGTTGTGTTTGTGTGTGTGTTGTGTGTGTGGTGTGTGGTGTGTGTGTGTGTGTCGTTGTGGTGTGTGGATGTTGTATGGGAGTGTATGAAGTACGTATGACTGCGTATACCCATGTAATCGGCTGTGCCTATAGTGTGAATGATTGTGTACTGAAAACGCTCCGTGTGCAACAATGGTGTAATCTATGCATGTATGGATTTATGTATATGTGTATGTATGTATGTATGGTCACTTCTGCGCATGCTTGTGTATGCATCTCTTCATCTATATATAGAAGGGAGAGGATAGCAAGGTAACCAATTCGGTGTGGAAGGGCGGTCACGAGAGGAGAGGAGAAGAGAGGAGAGGAGAGGAGAGGAGAGGGGAAGGAAAGGGAGGGGAGGGGAGATGAGATGAGATGAGAGGGAAGGGAAGGGAAGGGAAGGGGAGAGGGGATCGGAGAGGGGAAGGAAGTAGAGGGAGGGGATCGGAGAGGATATGATAGGATAGGTGAGAAGAGAAAGGAAGGAGACGGGAGAGGATAGGAGAGGAGAAGAAGGGAAGAGAGGAGAGGGGAAGGAAGGGGACACCAAAAGAGAAGTCACCAGGTGGAAGAAAAATTAGGTCATTCACTGAGGCAGAGGAGTGACCAGCGAAGCGAGGTCACTTTACAATTGAGGAGGCGGGAATAGTGGGTGGGAGGAGAGAGAGGTCACCTAAAGGTAATAGCAAGTCATGTAAGGGGAAACGAGGTCATTATCTATACACTAACGAAGTAGTGAGGAATAAAAGGGTCACTTGTCTGTGGATATCAAAGGGAAAGAGGGAAAGGGGAGGCCACTCAAAAATTGAGAGAGAAAGAAGAGATGATTTTTGAGAGACGATAAGAGGTCATAAGGTTAAGGGATAAAAACATTGGGAAGGGAAAAGTGAGGTTACATTAAAGTGTATGGAAAAAAGTGGATCATTAAATCAAGGGTAATAAAGGATATATCATCTAAAAATCAAGGGAAAAAGTGGAGGATCATCATAAAACCAAAGGTAATAAAGCGGATATCATCCGAAAATTAAGGAAAAAAGTGGAAGTGCATCTTGAAATTAAGGATAAAAAGAGAGGTTCATCTTAACATCAAGGAAAACAAGTGGATTTAATCTTAAAATCAATGGAAAATGGGATTTCATCTTAAAATCAAGGAAAAAGGAAGAAATTGTCTTAAAATCAAGGAAAAAATGGGAGGTGATCTTAAAAATGAAGGGAAAAAATAGCTGATACCATCTCAAAATCAAGCGGGGAAAAAAAGAGAAAGTCATCTTAAAATCAGGGAAAAAAGCGGATATCATCTTAACCCCTTGAGACCCAGAACGTAATTTCCATTGTAATTTGGGTACCATTAGACGATTTTTAGTTAATATCAGCAATATTTATTGATATGACCGTCTAGTTTAGCTATCCGTATGCGACTAACGATTGACTGGTATATTCAGTTAAATTTTCGTATTCTATGGCTTAATCAACCACACGATTTTTATGTAGCAATAGGAAGATTGGTGTGAAGGGGTTATATCACAAAATGTGGGGATTAAAGGTCATATTGTAGGCATAGTGAGAGGAGTCATTACCTACGTGAGCCACTTCATTAAAGGGAAGATTAAAGGGGGCAGAAGCGGGCCAGAAAAAGGGGGTGTTATCTAAGAAGTGGAGGAGGAAGGGGGAGAATGGGAGGTCATCTTTTATATTCTTTAACCGGAGGAGCAAGTCTATGGAACGGAGGAGGAAGATGATCCCCTAGTTTCCTTGTTCCTTGGTCTTCTCATCTCCTGGCTAGTCTTTTAAACCCTCACACCCACGTACTCCCACTTCTGAACACTTGTCTTTGTTATGTACCCTTGTGTATCTCTCCTTCTCAGTCTTCCATGTATAGAGGTTCTGAGTTATCATTATTTCTGATCATCTTATCTTTGGTTTAGTCCCTTGTTTCCCTCATTCTACATACTCATTATCCTCTTCTTCCAGTTTTTCCCCCTTAATATCTCATCCGTTTCTATTTCATCAATCATCTTTAAGTCCTCTCTTCCCCTCATATCGCAACCCCTTCTTCTCTTTCCCTCTTTTCCTAGTCCTCTCTTCCCCAAAATCCTCCCCTCCTCTTCCTCTTATCTCCTTAGTCCTTCCTTTCCTTCTTGGTTCCCTGAGTCCCTAGTCAATTCCTGGTTCCCTTTCCCTTCGTATCCCGGCATTCTCTTGTGTCCCTTGTCCCGTTCGTCCCCTCTTGTTCCCTGGTCCTCTTGTCACTTCGTTCCCTTCATTCCTGGTTCCACTTGTCCCTTTGTACCCTCATTTCCCTGGTTCCCTTTGGTCCCTGCGTCCCCTATTCTGTCTGTGCTTCCCTTGTCCCTTCGTACCCCTTCATTCTGGTTCCTTGTTCCCTGCGTCCCCTCATTCCCTGGTTCCCTTGTCCCTTCGTCCCCTCATTCCCTGGTTCCCTTGTCCCTTCGTCCCCTCATTCCCTGGTTCCCTTGTCCCTTCGTCCCCTCATTCCCTGGTTCCCTTGTCCCTTCGTCCCCTCATTCCCTGGTTCCCTTGTCCCTGCGTCCCCTCATCTCCCTTTATTAATTTCTTCTTTACCTGGTTCCCTTGTCCCCTCATCCCCCTTAGTCCCTCTTTTCCCTGGTCCTCTCATCCTTTAGTCCCTCCTTTACCTTAGTCCCTTCATCCCCCTTAGTCCCTCCTTTCCCTGGTTCCCTTGTCCCCTCATCTCCTTTAGTCCCTCCTTTCCCTTGTCCCTTCGTCCCCTCATCCCCCTTAGTCCCTCATTTTATAGGTCCCTTCGTCCCCTCATCCCCCTTAGTCCCTCATTTCCCTGGTTCCCTTGTCCCTTTCAACCCTCTTAGTCCCTTCATCCCCTCATCCCCCTCAGTCCCTTCTTCACCGGGTTTCCCCTTCCTTCGTCCCTTCATCCCCCTTAGACCCTTAGTCCTTCATCCCCCTTAGTCCCCTTCATCCCCCCTTCTTCCCTTCCTCACCTGGTCCCTTCGAACTCCCTCACGCAGGGCCGAGCCGACGAAACGCCCCCAAAAACTTCCCAGCGAGACACCTTGAGCGCTCTTAAAGGTGCCGGGCCACAGCCGCGCCCCCTCACTCCCCTTGCCCGACTTTTTTTAAGCACCCTCTCCTTTCCCCCTTTACTATGGTGGAGACATTTTCAAGGATTGGATGCCCCCCCCCCCATCTTTTCCTCTCTCTCTCTCTCTCTCTCTCTCTCTCTCTCTCTCTCTCTCTCTCTCTACTCTCTCTCTCTCTCTCTCTCTCTCTCTCTCTCTCTCTCCTGCCTCTTTCTCCCCCCCTCCCTCCCCCCACTTCTCTCTCTCTCTCGCCTGGCTCTTCTTCCCCCCCCCCTCCCTCTCCCACTTTCCTCTCTCTCTCTTCTCTCTCTCTCTCTCCTCTCTCTCTCTCTCTCTCTCTCTCTCTCTCTCTCTCTCTCTCTCTCTCTCTCTCTCTCTGGCTCTTCTTCCCTCCCTCCCCCTCCACCACCCTTCGTCCACCTGTTATTGGGGTTTATCTTACGGTTTAAAGGGGGTCTGGATTTTTTTATTACATTTTATCACGTTTTTATTACAATTTAATAGGCCTGTTGTCCCTTACTTCCCTCTAATTACCATAAAATGTACGTTTCCTTTGTTTTTTACTTTTCTTTGGGTCATTTTCTTTATCAAAAATGCTTAATGTATGGTATATTTAAGCACTATCATTGTCACCATCATAAATAACTCCTATTATTGTATTATCATTATCATTACTATTATCATTATCACCATGATCATATTACTAGCATTATTATTATTACTATTTCTATAATTATTCCCGTTATTATCATTACTATTATCATCACTATTATCATTATCATTATCATTATCAAAACTATCATTGTTTCCATTACATTATTATTCTGTTTTTTTGCTGTTGTTGTTATTTCCGTCGCAAAGATTCTTCCTGTCGTGATGGAAAAGGAAGGAAGGAGAAGGTTGAGGGAGGAGAGAGGACGAAGAGATCACTGACAGAGGAAGGAAGGGAGGGAGGGAGAGAGAAAGGGAGGGAGAGAGGAAGGGAGGGAGGGAAAGAGAGAAGGA